>VDFB02090546.1:0-35140 GCA_007258455.2 Sequoia sempervirens
GTAATTTTCTTTAATATCAGTTACTTTACAAATTATTCTAATACTATTCACTAGTATAAAATATCTTTGAAGTGAATCTTACTATTACTAATTGTTTATTGGAAACTAGATAAACTATTTTTAAATATTTTTTGAAGAAACTCATGTAATTAAATTTGAAGATTCATTTTTACAATGCCATCTTAATACTTTATCTATTAATGTTATGATAAATACTAATTATTTTGCAAATAATTTTTAACTATTTCATCATTCCTTGAAAATAATTCAATAGTATATATTTTGAAGATTAATCTAAATTCTAAATCTTGAGAAAATAAATTTAACTTTAATAATTGATACAATTTTCACTATTTCTTTTTACTTTTTGAAAATACTTTGAGAATTAATTATACATTGACTGTAATTGCTTTGAAATATAAATTTAATACTAACTACCTATTCAATATTACTTTTGGAAATAATTTAATACTAAATACTTTGAAATTCATATTTCATTTAGAATATAAATTTATCTAACACTAGTTACCTTTTTTTACTTGAAGTAAATGTTATCCTTATTATTCACCTATAAATTTACCTAATTTTAAAATTTGATTAATTGAACTAGATATTTAAAAGATAAACACTAATAGATTCAATTATTTAATTTAAGATTTGGTTTGCATGTTCAATTTTAAAAATTTGGCTAAAATATTTTAAGTACTTGCACTAAGTTAAATGCAATTAAAGAAAATAAATTTATTATAAGAAAATTTACTATTCAAGCTCCTAACAAAGATGTACTTGACTACTATTTTATTGTTTTAAGGTAAATTAATACAATATTTATTTTATTTCATTTTTTTATATAAACTTGAATAAAATATTTTTTTTTTCTGTTTAATTCTTTTAAAATAAATAAAATTTATTTATTTTATTGATAAACTAAATAAATTTACCAAATCATCTTCATAAAATTTATACATATAAAAATATTTTATTATTATTTATAAAATTTTAAAATAATCAACAAATGATTTTGTTATTTTACATTTTGAATTTGGTATGTAGAGAGGGTAATGTTCGTATGCTTGTGTTGTGCTGTGCAAGTAATATTATTTTGGAGGTGTGTATTGTTGGTGTTTTGTATTGAATTGGTTGAGGAGCTTTGACAAACAAGTTCTAAATAATATGTGCATTTTAATTTAAATCATTGAAATTAAAATCAAATTTATTATTTATTATAAAATAATATAATAAAATAATATTGTAAAGTATTATTAAACAATGATAATAATAAATATTATTAGGTATTAGTAAATATTATTAGTTATATTATTATTCTATTTATTAAATATTTGGTGATTTGTGGTATTTTGAAAAGAAAAAATAATATTGTTTCTAATGTGTAAATGTGTGTTAAGGAATGAAAATAATATTTGTGTTATTGTCATAACCCTATCTTTTAGAATATTTGAAAAATATTTTAATTAAACTATAATAATAATTATAAATCTAAGATGTGTTGAAACATTTATTCATTATAGGTAATTTTTTTTAGCTTAGATTAAGAAATAAATGAATAAATAAATTTAATTAGAACCAATTTTATTATCAAATTTAAATGAAGGAATAATTATTAAATTCAAAAAGAAATTAAATGAATATTTTAAAATTCTTTTAAAATAACTTTTTTTTTCTAAATATTTTAAGAACATATTGAAGCTATAACACTTGCATGAGGAGGAAGAGAATCTCACTATTTATAGTGGTGTAAGAAACACATGAAATTGTAAGAGGTTTAAGAAAGCACCTAAGAAGTGGGTAGCTTTTTTTGACAAATGAATTAATATTTTATGTTTTAATAGGTCATTTTTATTTATGATGCACCTTAATATATTATTTGAGGAAAATACGAAGGCTATAACACTTGGCACATAATGCTATGTCAAAGGTGGGAGTTACATATGACAGATTTTATGACAGAGCATAATACTATTTGAGGCATATTCTATAGCAATGAAGGTGGTTTACATATGACAGATTTTACAACAAAGCATAATGTTATTTGAGGCATATTCTATGACAATGAGGGGGTTACATTTGACATCAAAAAATTGAGATTTATTAGAGAATCTCTTTAAAATTGAAAATTACATTTACATTGATTAAAATATTTATACACTCCGAATACTTATAAATTACAGAAAAGAAAATACAATTAATATGTTTTGGATCAGAGTTAAATGAAATTTTTTGTAAGAAATACTTAAAACTACTAATTAAATTAAGATAACCAAGATATACTTCAAACTACTAATTAAATTA
This sequence comes from Sequoia sempervirens, assembly GCA_007258455.2. Lineage (NCBI taxonomy): Eukaryota > Viridiplantae > Streptophyta > Pinopsida > Cupressales > Cupressaceae > Sequoia > Sequoia sempervirens. Next base: position 2,311 of record VDFB02090546.1, read on the forward strand.
GAACAAACAATTAAAATATCTTGAATCAATAATATTTAAAAACATTAAAAAAAAAAACAAACCTTAGAATAACCAAAAAAATCAATAATATTTAAAAACACAAAATAATAAAACAAAAAGCATTGACTTCAGTTTTTTTAAAAAAGCCTTATTTAATTTTTTATTTATGAGAATCACGACGAGAGGCAAAGACCAATAAGTAGAGAGAAATCCACGAGCATTTTTTTCATCTAAGCGCCTTCATAGGATCTGCTGTAAAGGGCAAATGTCAAACGAAATAATAGGGAACGCTCTCCTCCTAGAGTAAGGAATAGTCGCTGTAAAGGGCAAATGTCAAACGAAATAATATGGAACGCTCTCCTTGTAGAGTAAGGAATAGTCGACTTGGTCATCAAGTAGAATAAAAACCATCTACGTTTGCTTGGCCCCCAAGTTTTGTGAGCCGACAACACAGTATAAATTCGATCTCATCTGCTTTGTTTCAGCATTCTCCCAACGCTCGCTTGAATATCATTATCAATTTTCATCGTTCGACTCAACATCAATTGTCAATGGCTCTTCTGTTGGGTCCTCCAGAACTATGCGATTTCACTTATATAGAAACTGGAACAGAGGTCTGCGATTTCATTTCTACGGAAGCTGGAACAACAGGGGACGACTTTATAGACATGCTGAGGCGCAGCATGGTGATGGAAGAACGCCCTCTGATGGGAAGGACGGAGAATTTTTCTCCGACTTATTTGTCTTCAGGGGACGCTTGCCTCGACTTTTTCTTCCATGTCTTGCCGGACACTCCGTCTGAGAGGGTGACTGAATTGCTGGAAGGCGCGTGGAAGCAAAGCCCTCTCACCGCTTTGAAGCTGGTTTGTCAATTGAGAGGGGTTCGAGAGACGGGTAAATCCGATCGAGAAGGATTCTACGCCGCCTCCTATTGGATGCATTCTCACCACCCCAAAACCCTCCTTGCCAATGTCTCCGCCTTTGCTCAATTCGGATACCTGAAAGATCTTCCGGAGATACTTTTCCGCATATTGCAAGGGCCACAACAGATTGAACAAAGAAGGGCCTACAGAGCGGCGCACAAGCAAAAAATCGAGCTTGCCAAAGCCAGATCTAAGCGAAGGCGTATGACCTCCGGGACTTCTGGCTATTTTGCCCGGAAGGGAGCTGCTGCAAGAGAGGCTGAAGAGCGCGGGACTCTCAAGCCGAAAGAAGAAAGGATTGAAGCAGATTTGTTGAAAGGGAAGGAGAAGAGCCAAGCGGCAAGGGTTGCTAGGAGGCACAAATTGATGGAAGACGCGTTGAGAGCTCTCAAACGCTACTCCAATGATTCAAATTATAGAGCACTGCACGATGAAATCGCCCAGCATTTCGCCAATTTACTGGCAAAGGACTTGGAGGCGCTTAAATCAAGCAAATTGGGGAACATAAGCCTGGCCGCAAAGTGGTGCCCTTCTCTTGACTCCTCATACGATCTTTCCACTCTTCTCTGCGAAAACATTGCCAGACGGGTTTTTCCGCGTGAAGAGTACCCTGACGTGGCAGAGGAGCGGCATTACGCTTACAGGGTCCGCGACAGGCTCAGGAAACAAGTTTTGGTTCCGCTGCGAAAAGCGTTGCAGTTACCTGAAGTGTATATGGGTGCAAATTTGTGGAGCGAACTGCCATACAGCAGAGTGGCCTCTGTGGCAATGAAGAATTATAAAAAGCTCTTCGTCAAGCACGACCCGGACAGATTCGCCCAATTTCTTGCAGACGTGGAAAGCGGGGAAAAGAAAATAGCGGCCGGAGCGCTGCTTCCTCACGAAATCGTTGAACAAGCGCTTCAGTCAGAGGGCAACGATAGGGTTGCGGAGCTTCAGTGGCTGCGAATGGTGGAAGACATGACGAGGGAAGGGAAGCTGTACGACAGCTTGGCAGTGTGTGACGTGTCAGGTAGCATGAGCGGAATTCCAATGCAAATCTGCATCGCTCTCGGATTGCTCATTTCGGAAATGAGTGCCAAACCTTGGAAAGGCCACGTAATCACCTTCAGCGCTAATCCGAAGCTGCACTTGGTCGAGGGCGACACACTGGCAGAGAAATACAGATTTACTCAAAATATGGAGTGGGGTATGAATACTAATTTTCAGAAAGTTTTTGATGTGATTCTCAGCATGGCCTGCAAATGCAAGCTGCAGGCGGAGAAAATGATAAAACAGTTGTTTGTGTTCAGTGACATGGAATTCGACGAAGCGTCGTTAAATCCGTGGGAAACAGACTACATGGTTATAAAGAGGAAATATAAAGAGGCAGGGTATGGGGCGCCTCCGAGGATTGTGTTTTGGAACCTCCGTGATTCGCTGAGCACGCCGGTGATGAAAGAGGAAGAGGGCATTGCAATGGTGAGCGGATATTCCAAGAACCTGCTCAAACTGTTCTTGGACGGTGGGGAGATAAATCCAATGCTGGTCTTAAAGCAGGCAATTGAAGGGAAACTGTTCGAACCATTGGTTGTCCTCGATTAACACTGCCGTTTATTTCACGGATTCAATTTTGAATCTTTATGTGCTTCGAATTTGTAAAATATTAAAATATTATGCTTTTAATTTTTTTTAGCAAACATTTCAAATGGGCTTCTATTTGGTTGAATGGGTATTTAAATAAACGAATTAAACAAGAGATGGGCTTCTATTTGGTTGAATGGGTATTCAAATAAACAAATTAAGAGATGTATTTGCGGAGGAGTCTATCGATTATGAGTTGTGTTTGATTGTTTGATAGATTTAGTTGACAAAAGTAGGTAGGGGTGTGCATTGTCAATGTGTATTGTTTTACCCAACCTTAGTAAAATTTCCAAATCATTGTTATTAGGGCCAGAAGAAAGTTTAGGTCAAGCTAAAAAGTTTATAGATGTAACATGGCAGAAAACTAGAGGTTGTGAGTAATTTAGCATTAATCATAAGTGGTTGAAAAGTTGGTGGTATAAAATAGCGGGAATTTGGAGTTTTGATGTATGTTTGTAAGCTTTTGTGAAAGTGTGTTATCCTCAGAATCTAACAATGTATTAGTGGTGGTGTTCTGAAAACTTCTCCAAATGAAAAGTCCAACATTGAAGAGTAAGTTGTGGTGGAATTCGGACTCCCAATGGAAGTTTGCATCCAAATTACATTAATGCTTCCTAACTCTAGAAGTCCAACATAATATAACGAGTCAAGATTTTACTCCCCTTTATATAAACTACATGGATACTTTCAAACTTTGAAAACCTATTTGTAACTTTTACATTTGTAAATGGAAATCATAAATAATATAAAGTGGGTAAGAATGTGAATGTGTGCGCTTTTGTAACATTTAGATTTGTAAATGGGAAAACTAATACACATATTAGTAACAGGGATACAAACTTTAGTTGCATCTTTGCCCCAATTACAAATGTGCATCTCCATCCCAAAACATTGCAAATAAAAATTTCTAACAAAAATTTCTAACATCTTTTTCCAAACTTGGGGCACAAACATTTTGCACTCACGCAGTTGTTACATACATGCATGATGAGCCCAAAACCTCACAATGTATATAGACCATGATGATTCAATCAAAAGTCCAGCAGCAAAGTTTCAACATGCTAATGTGAGCTTTGGAACGGATTATGGGCATTGCAAGGAGGCTTAGAAACAAGCTCAAGGAATTGAGTCAATTTCATTTTCTTGGAACATGATAATGGGAAGGTGTTCTGCAAAGAAATGGAAATGATGATGCTCTTAAGTTGTTATGTCAACGCGGCAGGGAAAGGAAATTCATGGTTACATTTTCAGAAGCGGAGTTAAGTGTGATGTGGCAATGGCAACTGCCCTTGTAGATATGTATGCAAAACGTGGTCAGCTTGAGTATGCTTGCAAAGTGTTTGAGAGAACATTGGAATGAGATATAATTCTATGGAATGCAATGATAGGAGCATATGATATGCATGGACATGGAGAAAAGCCTTTGAACTCTTTCAAGAAATGCAACTTACATGAATGAAACCAAACAATGTCACACATTTACTGGTGTTCTTTCTGCTTACAATTGTACAAACATGGGCGATGAAGGCTGGTATGTGTTCATTCCATGGGAACATGAATATCAAATTAAGCTTGATGCCAATCATTATGTAAGCATGGTTAAGCTGCTTAACCATGCAGGTCACTTCAATGACAGTGCATGATTTGATCAAGAAGAAGCTAGTTTCGTTGAGAGGCGATCTACAATGGAAGCTAAATCTATATTAACATTTTTTGCCTTTTAAAAAAATTGATGTGCACACCACAGCTGAATGCATGAAAGTTTTGCATGGAGAATGAAATGTTTTACATACATGTGAAACAGTAGCATCAAATGACAGTCACATCAGTTTTGCATGGAGAATAAAACGTTTTTGCATGCATTTGCATGGCAACCGTTACAAATGATTGTGGCAGGCAGTAATAAACGCATAGAATTATATATGATATTGGATATTAAAAATACACGTTTACATCTTCTCTGCAAGATATCTTGCCATGAATAGTGCTCGTGTTTTCCCGAGGAATCCTTAGCCTCTTCATTGCTGCCATACAATCTGCCTTCCTCTCATCATGCCCTTAAATTGCTTCACTGTAAACCCTTTCGAGTCCACGCATGCACAACCCGCCATTACCCGATGCAATTCCACGCTGGTTTTCATCTTCTCTGGACGTCGGATTCCCATCAATCCATCCGACCACCAAGCCTGCCATCCGACCATGGCTCTTCAGCTAGGCCATAGGGTAAGGAAACCCCCACCAACTGGGGTTCCTTACTCGTAGGCCTCTTCCATTGATTATCCCTTCAAATCATCCATGCCTGGGTAAGGTGAGTTGGGTACCAACTAGGGTATAGAGAGTCTGTTGGAAGAAATATGTACAAGCTAATATTCTTGGGATGCCAAGGCTCACAAAACATAGAGAATATGAGGATTTAATGCCCCTTCCTTCATACAAATCACAATGGTCTTCAACATTCTATCCATTCTCCATATGACTTGTCACCATGGGTAGAGAGTAAAATTCATGATAATACAAGAGACCATAATTTAAAGCTTGTTGATATCAATTAACGTGTTGTGAGGAAAACATTGAGAATTGGAGATAATATAATAAGATAATATAGATTGGTTGGGTTGGTATGGCATGTGAGATACTAAGTTAAATCATGTGCAAAATTCTATTAAGCTATGGTGAAATGCTTGACACGTGCATTTTAATACTCTTTGTTTTCCTTAAGCATAGACTATTTAGATTTGGATTAAGAAATTTTTCATGGAAGGTGCATATTTTTTAGGTGCTTTCTATTGAACTCGTTAAAATTATCATATTATTAATTCTTGTAATAATTAATATTTCAGTTTCCATTATCAGGGTCTTTTGGGTCTATTGTTCTACAATTTATAATGTTTATTATCTGTACCAAAATACAATGTATATTTTTGGTAATGAATCATATTTTCTTGGATCATTCAATTGTGTTAAAGCTTTCTATTCAAAGGTGAAGCAACATCCATTAATTAGCAAAAAATTTCTTACAAAACATTATAATGTATAGCAATCTACAAAATCGAACGCATCAAAGCTTTAGAATCAATCTGTTCAAATGGAAAAAGAATAGTAGAGGCAAGACTAGCTTGGAAAAATAGAGACTATCCCTTATGTGATTTAAATTCTAGTGAAAAATAACATATGTACTGAGCAGTTGGGAAGGACACTGTTAGAACTCACAAAAAAACTTGTCCAGAATTAGGGTAATCGTATTACAATAGAAATAATTATTTAACATTTATTCCAAACTATGATTTAGCAATTTTATCCATGTTCAGTTGTGTGTTAGCATTTGCAATACCTTGATTGCTTATATCGTTGGATATTGCATGGAGTAATCTTGGTGATTTCCATTTACTTCAATATAGTAATGGGAAAAGATCTTTGTAAATGAACTAAGTTAACAAAGATGTTAACAAGAGAACTTGCAATCCTATGATTCCACAACTACAAAATACATTTGCAATTTTTGCTAATATTCTTAACCAACAACTGCCAGTTTATAACTAGCATAAATATTTAGCTAATAGGCTATATATGGTGTAAGGTTTGGCTTGAAACCTATCTCACGCCTGAAAACCTCTTTTTGGTCAGTAAACATCACTTGAAAATAAGCTGGAAGTAAATGCATTCAAAATCAGATCTTCCTTGGCCATCAAATCAAAATTTAACTTCAAACACTGTGAAAATCTTATCTCCCAATGATATATTTTTATTTACTTTTGAATTTTGGTAGATAGGATTATTATCTTTGTGGTAAATGCACTATCATTAGATTTGAATGGCTGATGACTAGCATTGATTATCTCAGGATCACAAATCTAGTAGCTCTAAATTGCTGATATTTTTAGATTTGATTTTTATTAATTTCAAACAGAATGAAGAAACCACTATATGGAGACAAGTCTTGGTTTGCCTCATCTTTTGTTCAATGATGGAGACTTGTGTTCCCATAATTAGATGACCCATTGCAAGAGAACAATTTTTCAATTTGAAGCTTCTTGAGGAGGAGGTGGGCATGTGTGTGGAGATGTGTAGAGGAAGTGAGGGAGAATTGGGGAAGGAGAAGGTGGAGAGGATGGTGAAGATGTTTATGTCAAAAGAGAAAGGAATTAAAATGAGAGAAAGAGTTGTGGCCATGGGAGATGATGCCAGTAATGGACAGTGGAGATGGAACAGAGAAAGGCTTGTCCATTTGTGATGTTGACGACATGATACAAAATATTTTTTTTTCCCTTGGTTAGTTTTCCTAAAAAATTTCATCCAAAATCTGCCCAATTTTATCATTAGCATTGTTAACAACATGACATGATTTGTGTAGAATTTTAAGGTAAGTCATTTGTCATGGATTCAGTGATTTTTAAAATTTTTCAGTATTTATACTTGACTGCAAATTCTCTGGTTAGTGGGTGATAAAATGGAGGAATAAATGTGTAACAGTAAGCAAATAGGTCACCAATGGTCAGATGGGAAGTCATTCCCAAGTTGAGTAGACAAAATTTTGCATGACTATTGTATTCATTTTGCCTGGTTTGAATTTTCCCTTTGCATGTGGTTGTTCATTGATTTGAAGGCCTTTGTTCTCTCATCTGTAGAGCAATTGTGTCTCTTGTTGATTGATTCGTGAACTTTCTATGCAACATTTGAGGAGCAGTGGCATTGAAAATAGTGGAGGTAGGTTTACAAAATAGAAACTTTTTTTTTTTTCAAAACCCTAAGTTTTAGGTGCAAATTTATTAATGTGTAATGTTTTATTTTTGAAAAAAATATTTAATCCTATTTTTCTAGACATCTTTGAGACCGTTTTGATTTGCTTGTTGAAGCTGGGTAGAGAATGAAATATAAGACATAAAGCCTTACCGTTCCTTGGCTATGCATGTCTTTTAATGTTAGTTTTGGGCAAAGTTTTCAAGGTATATGTCAACTTTCTTTCTTTACATGGATTGGTATAATAGATGTATTTTCCTATGTATATTCCTCAGTATTGATAAGGGACATCATAGTTTACGCTAATTTTTTTTGGATTTGAATTATATTTTAGTGGTCAATGTTATTTTATTTTGTATGCATTTCTCAGTACAAATGAAAAAAAAACAAACTTAAAAACTCACTGTTCAAACTCTCTTCCAAAATCTTCCTGTGTTCCTTGTGAAACAAGACTTGCAACAAGTATGACTCAAGAAAATGTTACTTCCACTCTCACAAGAAAAAAATAATTTCAAGACCTAGCTATCAAAGCATGGTTCATGAGCATTAGGGATGGTTCCTCGAATATATTCTATTTGGTTAGATGTTTCTTTTGCTTCTAAGGATAAAACTAGTTTCAAAACCTTTGTTCCCGAACCATCAATTTTAAGGTGGTTTATAGCTACTCTTGCACTCTTAGGGTTTTTCACATAAAAGGAGAGAGATAAACCCTTAAAATCAAGGTGGCTCACTCAAATTAGGAAATGTATGATGTGATTAAGACTAAATGAGATTATCTAAATGCAACTAAATGAGCTAATTGTCTTGTCTTATTATGAATGCAAAACCTATGAAATGTGCAATGTTTGAAAACAAGTAAACTAAAAATGAAATAAAGAAGTAAACTAATGCAAAAATAATCAAATAAGGCTGAACATAGTGCACTAGGGAATTTGATGATGAATCTAGAGTGTTCTGAATGCTAACAGAGATAAATGAAAAGGGTATGTGCAGGATCATCATGGAAAAAACAGGCCCTTAAGTGGCAAAAAATTCAGAAAAATTAGAGTTAGGCAACTTGACGTAAAAATTTGAATAAGTTATCTATATTATTTCAAAAATATGTAGGAATAGAATCTGTAGAAAATTGAATGTAATTTCTAAACTACTAGATTTATTTTAAAGAAAGAAAAATCTATTTAGTGAAAACTTGAAATTTCAATGTAGTAGTACTTAAATTCTAGGGAAAAAATAAGAAGTAGGTGTTTGTCTAATCACCCTAATAACAATAAAATGATAATTTTTTTATAAGATTTTAGACGTAAGTAGAGGACTCATGTCCAGATGTGATGCATATTTTTTTGTAATTTTTTTCCAAGTAAATGATTAATTATGAATTTTTTATTCCAACTTTTAAAAACTATAAAAAATTGTATGTCTGACCACCTTAACTTGGTCAAAACTTCATGAAATTCAATTTTTGTTTTTTAAATCCTATAGTATGAAAAACATAGAATGTGATGCATGTTTTGGATTCCAAAGATGTGATACCATTTGAAAGCTATAGATGTTTTTCAATCAGCCTATCAAACAGGACTTTAGTCATAATTCAAATAGAAAATTAATAATAATTACTTATTAAATTCAAAGTAAAGCATAATTTATATTGGTGGAAAGTTGAGAATATCCTTTAAAAACCCTTTTCATTTCATAAATTTTGGGTAAAAAAAGATTCGTCAGCCACATACCCTACAAATACCCATTATATCTCCTCTTTTTGGCCCATCATGATCCTGCACATACCCAAAATCACTAGTGGGACTCATTCGCCATTGATGGTGAATCAGTCCAGTTACTGGCAAAAGGTCTTGAAAACTAGTTTCTGAGTGTCGGGATCCGTAATTTGACAAAACATAGTTTTCCAGCCTTAAGGTGGGACTCATTCACCACTGATGGTGAATTAATCCTCTCCCAAAATTTTGTGAAATCAAGGATCAATTTTGTAGCACCATATTTGCACTTGTCTTCTTTTCAGGTTGATAGAGTCAAATCTATAGAAAGCAGACTGTAGGTTGTCTCCAAGCTTGAAATAGGTTAAAGTTGACTTGAAACACTTTGTTGACTTCTTGACCACCTTTCAACACCTAATTTCTTGAAAAATTTTTATACAAAAGTCTACAAACACACATGCAAAAGAGGGAAAATGGTTAAGGGTTAGGTTATAGGGATTTTCCTTGGTCAAATACCACTTTGGTAATCAAACCCTTAATGAAGAAATGGGATGAAATCAACAAGGAAAGATGAATAAAAAACATGCAAATGCCCTAAACTCACCACAACCTTGTTAAAGAAATATGAAGATATGTCAATGGATGCTCCAAGATACTTGATTAATGCTTGATTGAATGATGCAAAGTGTTCAAATGCTAATTGATGTTTAGTGAATGCAAGTGAATGAGGAGATGTAAAATGAGGAGAGAAACACTTATTTATACACACTTGCACGCCTTAGTAACCCAATAATACCTCATCATAGGATGACATAAGGTAATTTTGAATAAAAATATAAAAGAAAATTTGAAATATTTTGAATTTGGAGCCAAGAGAGACTCATTCACCACCCATGGCAAATGGGTCCCACCTTAGACTTGTAAGTGGGTGTCAGAAATTAAGTCACATTTAATGTTATTTTTCGGGTTTAAATTAAAAAATACACTTAATTAATCCGTATGAGTTCATAAAGGGGTCAAATAAAGCATAAGAAAGGTGTAAATAGTGAAACTAAGCCTATAAAAGCATGAAATCTTGTTACAAGACTTTACAACACTTCAAAATATGACTTGATAAGTGATGAAAAGGTGATTTTTAGGTGAATTGTAATGAAAAGAGTCTAGAAAAGTGTATAAATGCTTTACAAAACTTCACAACTCCTTCACAAGACCTTCACAAGATACCACAATTTGAATTTTTAGGACTTAATGTGAATGCAAAAGTAACATTACAACATTAAATCAAAGTAAAATAGGTTAAGCATTATGAGAGAAAGACCTAAAGGACAATGAAAATGCTCAAGAGCCATTTTTTTATGGTACATTTAGCCCCCACTTTAGTGAGAGGGTGAGCTTGCTTCAAACTCACACTAAGTAGCCATGCACATCAAGAAGCAGGTCAAAATGCACTTATGCTAGCAAGATGGAATGACAATGAACAAGAGCGATGATCAAGCCCCCAGGATGAAGATCACATGGAAAACTAAATATAAGAACAAAGGAACAAACATGTGAATTATAAGGAGAAAAGGGAGAATTAGATAAAGTTTTGATCATCTATCCAACTAGTTGTGGATTAGATCCAGGCTGTTTATGAGAAAAAGAGAATGCATACTCAATCTAAGGCGACAAAACTCATGGTGGTCTATTGGGTGAGAAGGCCCAAAAAGGTGAAGTACATACACTAGTTGGTATGCACTCATAAACACATAGTGGCTATGGTGAAACTCGTGCCACTGAATGGGCTTCCCACTCAACCATACCAAAGTTATACCTCCTGATAACTTTAACAAGGTGCCACAAAGGAAAATTTTAGTTTGTGATTCATGAGACAAGAAAAGCTTTGTATACTTATGTGCTATAGAAAAATGGCCCCTTCTCATTTTCATGGTCTTTTAGGTCTTGTTACATGGTGTTGGAACTATGTTGCTTTTATTTTATAATGTATCATGGCTTGAACATGCTTATTTAGGCACTAAAACTCAAAGAGCGACGTCTTGTGAAGGTGTTGTAAGAATTTTCTACATTCTTCTAGACTCTATTTAATGCAATTCACCTAAAAATCACCTTTTCACTCATCAACAAGTCCTATTTTGAAGTGTTGTAAAGTCTTGTAACAAGATTTCACTCTTTTCTAGGCACATCCTCACTATTTACACCTTTCTATGCTTTATTTTGTCCCTTTATGCCCTCATATGCTTATATTAAATGCATTTTTGGATCTTATCTCGATAAATAACATTAAACATAACATTTTTTTAACACATGGTTTTAGGTCCTAGGTGGGACCTATTCGCCATGGGTGGCGAATGTGTCCCCCTTGGCTCAAAATTCAAAATATTTCAATTTTCCTTTTGGGATTTTATTCAAAATCACTTCATGTCGGCCTGTGATGAGGTATGAATAGATAGTAAGGCACAAGAATTGTATAAATATGTGTTTTTTACCTCATTTTACATCTCCTAACACATTCAAGCAATCTCCTCATTCAAGCATTCAATCTTCAAGCACTCAAGCATTCTACATCATCAACTCAAGCACTTTCAAGCACTTTGAAGTAGCCATTGACACAACATTAGATTTGCATATACAAGGATCTTGGTAAGTTAGTAACACTTTCTTGTTGTTCATTTATCATTTCTTTTACATTTCATTCATTTCTATTGGGTTTGATTACCAAAGTGGGGTTTGATTACCAAAGTGGGGTTTGACCAAGGGAAACCCCTATTCAGTAACCCCCCAATATTTTTCCCCTTTTTACATGTGTATTTATAGCCCTATTTTGTAGATTTAACATGTTTAAAGGTGTTGAAAAGTGGAAATCAAGTCAACTAGGCTCTTCAAGTCAACTTATCATCCTTTCAAGCATTTTGAGTGTTTTTTGCTCATTTCTTGCAAAATTAAGCTCGACAACCTGACATTTAGACATCTCCAAATCTGGTGTAGCATAGTTGCCTCATGATTTTACAAAAATATTGGGAAGGAATGATTCACCACCCTTGGTGAATGATTCCCACTTGAAATCTGAAAATCTATATTTTGTTAGATTCTGGATCTTGATTGTCAGAAATTAGTTCCGGACACTTTTTCACTAGTTGGAGGACTGATTCGCCACCCTTGGCGAATGAATCCCATTGTGAAAAATAAGTAAAATTCATTAAGATTCCAGATACTCCAGACAACTCATATTTCACCCAAGTTCACTCAGATTTACCCTTGTACCTTTTGTTCTGCATAATTTCTTCATTTTCATAGTTGTTTGCATATCACAATGTGTTTTCAAACATAACCTAAATTACACTTTTTAATTCATTTTAGATCATCTTAATTAGTCAATTACATTTAGTTAAGTTAATTTACATCATATCACATTGCATACATCTTGATTTGAGTGTTACATAAGAATTTTTGGATCTAAACTCTCTCCTTTTAGGTGAAAAACCCTATAAGAGTTAGAGTGTCCTTTGGGTCCAAAAATCTGTCACATTTTGGTGAACCCAACTTTTGAACATTTTAAACTTCTGATTTCATTCACATCTTGCATCCTACTTTCCATTTGTTGACATTCAATTAGGACATTGATTTGTTATTGCATTCTAGGACCTTTCATTTTGCATTCCATTTCATTGAAAAAAGTGAAAGTTTCAAGCTCTTTCATAAAAACATTGTAGCAACAAACATACTGACCCAAAATACATAGATCCCTTATGTGCTTGGTGTGCTTTCTTTTTTGGGGGAAACTCCCTTCTTTCTTTCCTTTTCATTCTTCCTTGACATGACGTAGCCTAACTTTAAAACATATGACTTGGTATAGAGCTTTCTAGGTTGGCTCTCATGTCTTGTTTTCTTTTGAATTTTATTTTCTTCTCTACTTTAAAGTAATTGCTCACAGAACGATGTGCAATAATTCCTTTAATGTGAGGGGCATACATTACCATTATTTCATATGCATTCATACTTCTTAGTGTAGCATTGTCGTTTACGTGATGCATTTGTCACTTTGTGGATGACATTGGGTGTGATGTCCTTCATAAGTGTGATATTTCTTAGCATATTGCATTTCTCTTTGTGGTTTGATGTGACGTACTGCATCCCCTAAGTTGTGAATATACTATTCTTTGATTGGTCCTCTCTTGGAGACATTAGACACAATGTTCCCTAGGTGACTGACCTTGCAAAAACTAAACAAGATGCCTTTGAACAATCTTTCATATTACATTTTTTCATTTCTTGGACACCTTGCATAACACAACTTGCATGCCTATAGTGTCATACTATTTAAAGCTTAACACTTGCATTTCCTTTCTCTTTGTGGTGCCTTGTTAAATTTATCAAACATATATAGATTTGGCATGGTTGAGCAGGAAGCCCAACTAGCGGCATGAATTTTCCCCATAGCCACTTTTGTGTTTGTGAGTGCATACCAACTAGCATATGTATCTTACTTTTTAGGCTTTGTCACCCCGCATACAACTAGTTCCATGGCCTCAGGGTGAGTATATAGTTGGGCCTTCTCACCCCGTAAAAAACTTGAAGTTTCATGGCCCCAAAGTGAGTACACATTCTTTTTTTCAAACAATAAGCCTAGATCTCTTTTCACAACTAGTTGGATTGATGATCAAAGCTTCATTCAATTCTTTTCAACACTTGTGTGTTCCTTTGTTCTTATTTTTAGTTTTCCTTGGGATCTTCATCCTAGGGGATTGATCATCCCTCTTGATTGTTGTATTCCATCTTGCTAATGTAAGTGCATTTAAACCCTCTTCTCAATGTTCATGGCTACTTTAGTGTGAGGAAGCAAGTTCACCCTCTCACTAAAGTGGGGGCTAAATATGCCATAGAAAAATGGTCCCTTGTCATTTTCATGGTCTTTTAGGTCTTGTTTCATGGTGTTGGAACTACGTTGCTTTGATTTTATAATGTACCATGGCTTGAACATGCTTATTTAGGTATTCAAACTCAAAAAATGACGTCTTGTGAAGGTTTTGTGAAGTGTTGTAAGACATTTCTACATTCTTCTAGACTCTATTTAATGCAATTCACCTAAAAACAACCTTTTCACTCATCAACAAGTCCTATTTTGAAGCGTTGTAAATTCTTGTAACAAGATTTCATGCTTTTCTAGGCACATCCTCACTATTTGCACCTTTCTATGCTTTATTTTGTCCCTTTATGCCCTCAAATGCTTAAATTAAGCGTATTTTTGGATCTTATCCTGACAAACAACATTAAAAATAACATTTTTCTTGACACATGGTTTTAGGTCCTAGGTGGGATTCATTCACCATGGGTGGTGAATGAGTCCCCCTTGGCCCCAAATTCAAAATATTTCAATTTTCCTTTTGGGATTTTATTCAAAATCACTTCATGTTGGCCTATGATGAGGTATGAATGAATAGTAAGGCACAAGAATTGTATAAATATGTGTTTTTCACCTCATTTTACATCTCCTAACACATTCAAGAAATCTCCTCATTCAAGCATTCAAGCATTCTACATCATCAACTCAAGCACTTTCAAGCACTTTGGAGCAACTATTGACACCACTTCAGATTTGCATATACAAGGATCTTGGTAATTTAGTAACACTTTCATGTTGTTCATTTATCATTTCCTTTACATTTCATTCATTTCTATTGGGTTTGATTACCGAAGTGGGGTTTGACCAAGGAAAACCCTTATTCACTAACCCCCCAACATTTTCCCCATTTTTGCATGTGTATTTGTAGCCCTGTTTTGTAGGTTTAACAAGTTTAAAGGTGTTGAAAAGTGGAAATCAAGTCAACTAGGCTCTTCAAGTCAACCTATCATCATTTCAATAATTTTAGGTTTAACTGATCTCGACAACCTGGCATTTAGACATCCCCAAATCTAGTGTAGCATAGTTGCCTCCTGATTTTCTAGAAATCTTGGGGAGGACTAATTTTCCACCCTTGGTGAATGAGTCCCACTTGAAATCTAAAAATTTGTAGTTTGTTAGATTCTAGATCTCGATTGTTAGAAGTCAGTTCTTGACACTTTTTCACCAGTTAGAGGATTGATTCGCCACCCTTGGCGAATGAGTCCCACTATGAAAAATTAGTAAAATTCATCAGCATTATAGATACTCTAGGCAACTCATATTTCACCTAGGTGCACTCAGATTTACCCTTGTACCTTCTATTATGCATAATTTCGTCATTTTCATAGTTGCTTGTGTATCACAATGTGTTTTCAAACATAGCCTAAATTACACTTTTGCATTCATTTTAGATTATCTTAATTAGTCAATTACATTTATTTAAGTTCATTTACATCATATCACATTGCATACATCCTGATTTGAGTGTTACATAAGAATTTTTGGATATAAACTCTCTCCTTTTAGGTGGAAAACCCTATAAGAGTCAGAGAGTCCTTTGGGTCCAAAAATATATGTCATGGCTTAGAACTCATGAACCAAGAGGTTGGTACCATACGAATGCAAGCTGGATTGTGCAAGGTGGTAAAGATGTAAAATGTAAAATGCAAAAGATGTTCAAAGGAATCTTGTTAAGTTCATGCAAGGTCTATCACTTAGGGAACATTGTGTCTAATGTCTCCAAGAGAGGACCAATCAAAGAATAAAATATTCACTTCTTAGGGGATGCAATATGTCACATTGAACCACTAAGAGGAATGCAATATGCTAAGAAAGATCACACTTATGAAGGACATCACACCCAATGTCATCCACAAAGTGACAAATGCATCATATAAAGTAACAAGGATGCACTAAGAACCAAGAATGCAAATGAAATTATTCCAATGTATGCCCTCCACTTTTAAGGAATTGCTACACACTGTTATGTGAGCAATTAATTTAAAGTAGCAAAGGAAAAATGCAAAAAGAAAACAAGACATGAGATCTAACTTGGAAAGCCCTATGCCAAGTCATATGTTTCTAAGTTAGGCTGTGTCATGTAAATGAAAAAGAAAGAAAAAGGAGGTTGCCACCTAGAAAGGAACACCCCAAACACATAAGGGATCTATGGATTTTGGGTTAGTATGTTGTTATAATGTTGTTATTAAAGAGCTTAGAACTGCCATCATTCCCTAAAGCACATAGAACTAGAAGAATTACACAAAAAGAACAAAAACAAAGGAAAAACATAGTCCATCTTGGGTCAACATGGAAGAGATATTGTGGTCTCAATTTTTTGCATTTTCCTTAAAAAGAAAATATTTTGGGTCAACATGAAGGAGACATTTCGGTCTGAATGCCTTGCATCATCCCTAAAAGGAAAACACTAGAAAAGATAAAAAAGGAAAAGGAAAAGGGTCTATTTCGGTCAACATGGAAGAGACATAGGGCATCTCAATGCTTTACATTGTCCCCAAAAAGAAAAAGCAAAAAACAAAAAGGAAAAAAGGAAAAGGACCTTTTGGGTCAACATGGAAGAGGCATAGGTTGTCTCTATGGTTTGCGTCATCCCCAAAAGGTAAACACAAAACAAAAAGGAAAAAAGGAAAAGGTCCTTTTGGGTCAACATGGAAAAGACATAGGTCGTCTCTATGCTTTGCGTCATCCCCAAAAGGAAAACATAAAAAAAAAGGAAAAATCAAAGAGAAAGTATGACATATAGAAGAATAGAGGTACATATAGAGTAAATGCACAAAGAGAGAGAACATCAAATGCACATTACGGGGGAATACAATACACACATACAATTGGAAAAGAAAATAAAAGAAAAATGTAAAAGGATAGTAAGGAAAATGAAAGTCAACCATCTAACAAGTCATCCTCCTCCCAATAATGTTCAGTGTATTGTGAGGGTAGTTGATTGTCCAAAGGAAGAATTGCAAGTGCTGAACTAGGAGATGTACTAGGTTCTTCACTTGGTTGAGAAAATTTATCATTTAAGCTCATGGTAGATGAAACTAAAGAGTTTAGATTGTTATTCACTTCTTCATCTATTTTTGTGATCTCATCATCATCATCATCAAGATTGATTATGATAGGAGGAAAAAGTGTTATTTCCAAGGATGTATCAAAATTTATGGTTGTTGGATCAGATCATTTTGTTGTTAGGGTTGGATTGTACACTATCTTGTGGCAAGTCAGGAGGAAGAGGGTGATCATATATTGCTTTTGTCAAAGTAGGAGGTTGGTTTTCCTTGTTTTCTTCCATTCATGAATAATGAGCAAGGAGACGATGACACCTACACTCCCTAGCACCACAATACCTCAAGATTGACCTAGTTGAACTTGAACAAAACAAAAAAAAATGGAATGAGTTACCTTCTCCAAGTTGATCAGTTGATTAGCCTTGTTAATTCATTTGTTTGCTCCTAGATCAATTTCAATAGCTTAACTGATTGTTGTAGCTTGATTTGGATGCAAGGATGAAGGGTTTTGGATATGGATGCAAGATGGATAGCTTGAAAGATGGAGATGATGAGTGCTTAGGATTAGGGTTAGATGAGAAGAGATTGTGAAGAATGCAAGAAGGAGAGGAACAAAATGGATAAGTGTTATCCATTTAACCTTGGAAGATCAAATGGATGGTGGAGATTGAAAGAGGGAAAAGGATCAAGGGATAAGATGAAGAGTTCACTAAAGGAATTAAAAATTCCTTTTTAATGTGCATGGAGATAATAAAAGGAATAAAAAATTCCTTAGAAACCTTGGATGAATAAAATGGAATTTAAAATTCCATTGGGAAGGACATGGGGATTGTAAATGGAATTAAAAAATTCCATGAGAGGACCTTGGAAAGACAAAAAGGAATTAAAAATTCCTTATGGGATGGGGAGATCTGACTAAAGGGTTGATTAGACTAGGTAATCAATGATTAGGAGATAGTTAGGTGGTTAATGAGTATTAAGAGCCAACTTGCAAAAGTTGGAGGATGTGACACATGGAAAGACCTTGGGAAGACAAAAAGGAATTAAATTCCTTGGGGGATGGGGAGATTTGACTAAAGGGTTGATTAGAATAGCTAATCAATGATTAGAAGAGAGTTAGGTGGTTAATGAGGATTAAGAGCCAACTTGCAAAAGTTGGAGAATGTGACACATCCTAATCATGGATTAAGAATGTGCACATCCCTAATGATGGGATTATGAGGTGGATTAGGATTAAGAAAAAGTGATGGAGGATATGATGTGAGGAATTAAATAAATGTATTATTTATTTAATTCTTTGAGGAGAAGGGGAATAAAGGGTAAGGTATTTAATTATTTAACTAAATACCTTAGGGATTTTGAGGACTTTAGGGGTATTAATTAAATAATAGTAATATTACTTAATTAATGCAGATAAGAGGATATTTGGATGAAAAGGGATAAATTTGACCAAATGTAAGTGGTCAAATTTAAATGTCTACATTTTTCCCCTCTTTGAGATGGTGTTACGAAGTAGCATCATTTCAAAGAAGATTAAAATATAGCACCAAGAAGAAGATGGTTAGATTGGGAAAGATGCCCCAGTTATTCAAAGAAGTGACTAGGAAGAAAGATGATAGGAGGGAAGATGAATATTAGGGATTGAGGATGCCCTCTCGAGAGGACATGCGGGTTCAAGAGAAAAAAGGTGCGCTCTAAAAATGGATGAGGTGATGTGAGGGTATATGAGGGATACAATGCAAAATGATGGATAAAAGAGGATGATAATCAATAGGAGATTGGGGAGAGAAGATGAGAAGGGGAGCACAAATGAATTCAAGGACAAATGTGATGTTTCCCTAGTCAAGCTACAATCCAAAATAGATTGATGATGGATGGAGTGTTGTTCAGGAGGGAATGATATATCCAAAAACAACACAAAAGGATAGGAAAGGATACAAATCGATGATGATGATGAAAGTGATGAGGAAAGTGTTGTTGATGAGGGAAGCATACATCCTAAAACAACACCAAAGGATAGGGAAGGATACATCCCAAGGATGATGATGAGAGTGTTGTTGATGAGGGAAGGATACATCCCAAAACAACACAAAAGGATAGAGAAGGATACATCCTGATGATGATGACGATGATGATGATTGGTGAACAACAGAAAGTGTGTGTAAGAATTAGTATTATAATAAGAACAATGTTTTGTTAGTTTTTCTTATAGGCATAATAATTAGTGTATATTTTTCCTAGTCTATGAATAAAAGCTGATGAAGTTTTGAGTTCAATACTTGCATAAACTAGTTGATGCTTGCTAAGGGGGCCCACTTAGTAAGTATCTGTAGTTAGTTGTTTATTTTCTATTAATTATAAGTTAGATTTCATTTCAAAAGTTTCAGCACAAACTCAGTCTTATATTGTTCCTACATCATTGGGAATTCATCCCTGTGTTTGTTCTTGCAGCATAAGGCCATTTCATAGTTTGTCCCGTAGAAATAGTTGGCATGATTTATGTTTTGATTAAATTATGAAGACTTTACATTACATTCTTGCAGCATAGGTAGAATTCCTTTCAAGCATTTATTTTTGGTAAATTGTGACTAAAATTGGTTCTTAGTGCACATATAGCGCCGCTTCATTTCAAGTATACGTTCCCTGGTTTGACAAAGTAAATGAACGACCATAAAAAGATGTTAGTTGCCTGTTGGAATGAAAAAATCCTAGGTTAGGATTTGCCATGACTTTATATCCTTTTGTGGAACCAACCATTTTTGGCACCATTGCTAGGGATGGTGTCAAGCTAAGAACCTGTTATAGTCATTGTCAGCAATAGTTTAGTGTGTTTATTCAAGCATTTCCAAATTTTCTTCAATATACGGTTAATACCATTGCATGCATAGAAGAAGAGATGCTCTGGGAAGATTCCTCCCTTACCTTCCATTGATTGATAACAATTCTGAACTAGCTTATAATCTATTTGAGGAAGGAGGAAACCAAGATATCAATCCATTTTCTAAAAATTTGTTTGTTGAATTGCCATTTTCTCCATCTAATGAAGAACCTGAAGAAAATCTATTTGCTTTGATACTTAATCAAGCAAATATGGCACGGAATCCACCTAATCAATGTCCAACTTTTGAATTCCCTATCATTGCTCAACAAAATAATGATAACCTTAAAATATTCCTTCTTAATTACTTCCCAAGTTCTATGGACTAGTTACAGAGGACCCATACACCTTCTTGTTTGAGTTTTACATCCCCTGTCACAGCTATGACTACACTTCAGATGCTCACAAGTTGAAGTTATTTCTAGCTACTTTAAAGGAGGGAGCTCTTAGATGGTTTATGAGTTTGGGAAGAGATGTTGTTGATAATTGGGTAATTATGCAAACAAAATTTCTTGAGAAATACAAAGAATATTGTAAGAGTGGTAGTAAGGGTGATGATATATTCAGAATTCAACAAAAGGAGGATGAAAGCCTGGAAGACTATATCTCAAGATTCTTGTTTTCCCTGAAAAAGAATTCAGACCATACTCTCAATGAAGAATCTCAGAAAATACTTTTTCTAAGGGGAATCAATGACACCTGTATAGATGCCCTGGATTTGATGGTAGGAGGAGATATAACCCAAGTGCCTTGGGATGATATCAAGAAAATATGTCACAACTACTCTCGAGCAATTGTCAAGAAGGGTAGAGGTTATCAAGCCACAGTGGGAAAATCTTCAACTAATGGAGTTTCATAGATTGAGATCACAAATTTGTTGTCTGATTTCAAGCAAGATATCATAAATAACATGGCTACACAGCTGGATACCATGCAAGCTCAAAAGAAACATGAGGAAGATGAAGCAATCTTGGCTGAGTTCTGTCCACATTGCAGACAGAAGAAACATGACTGTAGATGCAAGATGGTGGCTAACCTGGAGGCTAAGCAATTACCTACTAATTTTAAGATGGTGGAGGGTGATGATGACCAAGTATTTTTTGTTGCACAAAGGCGACCATGGGATCAAAGAAAAGTTATGCCTCAAGACCCTTTAACTTTTGGTAATCCTTACTCTAATTACAATAACCAATGGCAACCTACATATGGCCCATCACCACCTTGGAATACTTCTCAACCACACTGGCCTAACTATTAGAATCCTCAATGGCAATCTCCTCAAAGAGGTTTGTAGCAACCATAAGGACAATGAATTCCACCCCAAGGTAATTGGCAGCCAAATCCTCAATGGAGAGGTCCTCAACAATGAAAGAACCAATCCCCTAGATCCCTGCAGCCTCAGCAGCCACAACCTCTAGAGCCCTCATGCCACCTCCTGCAACACCTACAGGGAATACTGGCCCTCCAAAACAAACCTCTATACCTGCTCAACCATTGCCAAATCTTAATAATAAGAATAAGCAACAACAACAACAACCTATGTATTGTGCAGAAGCTAATCAATATCCAACTTATACCCTGAATATTCATGATATCCATCTCAGATATGGAACTATTCTCCCTGCTCCACAATCACCTGTAATTACAAAGATTTCAGACTCTACCTCTGAACAACCTACTAATCCTGTAGAAAATATACCTGTATCTGATACTGCATCTAAGGAGCCTGTCCTGCAGCATCAGGCTAAACCTCCTTTTCCTTAGAGATTGCAAATTACTACATCCAAGTCTATGGAAGAGCCTACTTTTGATATACTAGATCAACTAAAGAATGTACACATTCAAATTCCTCTTTTTCAAGCCATTAAAGATATCCTAATTTATGGAAAAACCATTAATGAGGCCTGTTTAAAGAAACCAGAAAGAAAAAAAAGATCCTCAAACTATCCATGTTCTAGGACAGTTAGCAGATATTATGTCAAGGAAGATAGTTATTTTGAAATATACTAATCTGGGGAGTCCTGTGGTAAAAATAGATATTAATGGTCAGATAATAAAGAATGTGCTGATTGACCTTAGTGCAACCATCAATGTAATCACCAAGCATACTATGGAGTCTTTGAATATCCTAACCATTCAGTCTACACCTACTGTCCTGTAGCTTGCTGATAGTTCCACAGTAACACCTAATGGAGTGGTAGAAGATATCATTGTCATCCTTGAGTCTTGGGAATACCCAACAGATTTCACCATATTGTCCACTAAGACAACTTTGGGAGGATATCCTATCATCCTAGGTAGACCATGTTTAGCCACAACTGATGCTCTGATAGGATGTCATTCAGGAGACATGACAATTTCTGACAGTCAGTCAAGAAATAAGTTGGCTTTATACCCACCTGCCCAACTTCAGCCAGACTTATCTCAACCAATTTGGCCAGATTTAGGAGAGGAAACTGAAGAAGTCAATTCCTTGGCTCAGCTAATGATGCTGCAACCTAATCTGTTTTCCCAGCTTCAGAGTGAGGATGGCCTGCTTTTACAAATTTTGCAGTCCAACCCTAATTTGAGTAGCCCATCTATTTCAAATAGTTGTCCTCAATAGTGTTTCCTATAGCAACTAAATCCTCAAAGCCCACCACCTAAATTTCCTACAGTTTATCAAAATTTACTTCAACATGACATACATACACCACCTTTATCAGCAACCTCTATGAATGATCTTACCAAGCAGGTAGAAGTGTCTCCAGGCTGCTGTCTAAACATAAATAATAAGCTACCTCAATCTCAACAAACTGCCCTGGTCACAATGCTGCAAGATCAACACAAAAATTTTGCATGAGACTATGGGGATATGAAGGGATTAGATCCTCAACTCTGTACTCATAGGATCTACATTAAGGAAGACTGTTCACCTGTTAGGCAACCTCAAAGAATGATAAATCCAACATTCAGGGAAATAGTTAAAAATGAGCTCCAAAAACTGCTTGATGCTGATTTTATCTACCCCATTTCAGAAAGTCAATGGGTATCCCCATTAGTGATTGTTCCTAAAAAAGGTGGGAAATGGAGAGTTTGTGTAGACTACAGGGAAGTGAACAAAGCAACTAAAAATGATCACTTTCTAGTACCATTTGTTGACCAAGTGCTAGAAACATTGTTTGGTAAAAAGTATTTTTCCTTTTTGGATGGATATAGTGGGTATAATCAAATTAGAATTGCCCCTGAGGATCAAGATAATTTTTTTTTTAACAATCCATGGGGCACTTTTTCCTATTTTTTTAAATTAGAATTGCCCTTGAGGATCAAGATAAAACAACTTTTAACAATCCATGGGGCACTTTTTGCCTATTTTGTCTTACCTTTTGGCCTGTGTAATGCACCTGCAACATTTCAAAGGGCAGTGATCAGTATTTTTGTTGACATTTCTCATGATTCTACAGAAATTTACATGGATGACTTCACCACTTATGGAGTTACTTATGAAGAAGCATTAAAAAATTTGGAGAAGGTGTTGAAAAGATGTAAGGAGCATAATTTGTCCTTGAATAGTGAGAAGTGTTTTATGATGATGTAAGAGGGAATTATTTTAGGCCATCATATCTCTCAGGCAGGAATTTAGGTTGATCCTGCAAAAATAAAAGTCATTCTAAATTTGCAAACACCTATGAAGCAAAAGGATGTTAGAAGTTTCCTAGGACATGTTGGATATTACAAAAGATTTATCAAAGATTTCAAAAAAATAGCCAGTCCATTATATGCCTTATTAACTAAGGATTCTGAATTTAATTGGATTGAGGCCTGTGACAAATCTTTCCTACAGCTTAAGAACTTACTTACTCAGGCACTTGTTCTTCAAGGACCAAAATGGATTCTTCCCTTTCATATACACACAGATGCTTCTGATTATGCCATAGGGGTAGTTCTAGGATAGAAAGAGTATTTCATAGAACATGTTATATATTTCATTAGCAAAAACCTTCAAGGACCTGAATTAAACTATACTGTCACAGAGAAAGAATTGCTAGCAGTTGTTTATGTCTTGAACAAATTTTGACATTATGTCACTGGTTACCAAATATTTGTCCATACAAATCATGTAGCAATTAGGTATCTCATGAATAAGCCTGCCATATCTAGTAGATTAACAAGATGGCTCCTATTGTTGCAAGAATTTGACATCACAGTTATTGATAAGCCAAGCTGGGATAATGTGTTGGTTGATTTCTTATCAAGGCTTCAAACAACTACACTTGCCACCCTTGAGGTAATTGATGATAGTTTTCCTGATGAACATTTGTTTTCTATTGTTGTTCAAACTCCATGGTATGCAGATATTGCAAATTATCTAGCAGCCAACAAGATCCCAACTCACTTCTCACCAAAGGAAAGGAAATTTTTGGTGGACAAAAGTTTTAAATTTTTCTGGATTGTAGACTATTTATTTTACACAGGACCTGATCAAGTCATGAGAAGATGTGTTAGGGAAGATGAGACCTATGACATTTTGCTTGTCTGTCATGATGAGCCATGCGGTGGGCACTTTGCAGCCAAGAGAACATCTATGAAAGTGTTGACTATAGGATACTATTGGCCCACACTACATAAAGATGCAATAGCCTACACTAGAAAATGTGACTGATGTCAACGCATGGGGAGTCCAACACGGTCTAATGAAATGCCCCTATATCCTCAAGTGGTAGTCAATCCCTTTGACAAGTGGGGCATGGATTTTGTTGGGCCTATTGATCCTCCATCCAATGGGAAATCATATATTTTGGTTTGTACTGATTATGTAACCAAGTGGGTGGAACTGAAAGCAATGACACATGCCTGTGACAATAAGGTTGTTGAGTTCCTATATGAGTAGATTTTTACTTGGTTTGGAATCCCAAGGGAACTTGTTATTGATCAAGGAGCTTAGTTTACATCCAATTTAATCACTGCACTGATAAATAATTACAAGATCAGGCACAAAAAGTCTAGCCCCTATCACCCTCATGCCAATGTTCAGGAAAAAGTTACTAACAGAGAAATTGAGGCAATCCTTACTAAAACAGTACAATTACACAAGAAGGATTGGAGCAACCACCTTCGTGAAGTAGTCTGGGCCTATAGGACAACATGGAAAACAACTACAGGTTTCACTCCTTTTGAGTTACTCTATGGAAAAACTGCCATGTTGCCAATAGAGTTTGAGCATAAAACTTTAAGGACTGCTCTCCAACTCAACATTGATATTTCAGAAGCCCAAAAGGAATGCCTCTTGTAGCTGAATGCACTGGATGAGATAAGGAAAGCTACCCTGCATCATACCAAAACTATCCAGTAGCAACGAAAAAATGGCATGACCACCATATCCAAACTAAGAAATTCTCTGTTGGTGATTGGGCACTGCTTTATAACTCCAGGTACAAAGAAAATTAAGGTAAATTCACCACACGATGGATTGGTCTTTATGAAATAGAAACTGTATTTGATAATGGTTTAGTTCAATTAGTCACAATAGACCCTATCTAATTCAAGCTACTGGTTAATGGACATCGTCTTAGGTTGTATCATAAGCCAACCTCTAAAGAAGAATTTATGAAGTAGTTTGTTCCAGATGCAACCACTGATCTTCCTATAGCAAAAGGCTTCAGCCTTTCTCCTACAACTTCACTTTAATTCTATAATGCATGCTCATAATAAAGGTTTCCTTTTTTTAAGGAAGCCATTTTTTTCATTTTTCATCCATCACCACCATTCATTTCCTTTTCTTCCACATCACCCATCCATGTCACCCATCCGTACCACCCTCATTTATGATTTCAACTTCCAGCCATCATTTCATGCTACAGTTGTGATCTTTCCTAGCATGCACGAGCATTTATTACAAGGTACACGATATCTTTTATTATCACATCATTTATTTATTTCATTTATTCATTAATTGCAATGCACCTATCAGTCATCATTGCCTATTCGTCACCCATCCTTTCACACATGTGTGGACACATGTCAAATTTTAATTAGGGGGCGAGGATAATCCATTTGTACTTTTTCTTATGCCACTATCACAACTGCCAAGATCTTCTTTTTTATTATTTTCTTGTACTTACCAAAAATGACTACATGTTTCTATCCTAAACAACAATTAACTACTTGATTTGAATAGTTTGTAACAATCATTTCATGCAATTATTTTTTTGTCATTCTTGGAAAAGTAAAAAAAATTGACGACAGGGCAGAAAGAAGTTTGACAGAAAGAAGTTTTTAGAAGAATTTTTTCAAATTTTTAGAAGTTAAAATTTCAAGAATCTCAGTAGGATAATTTGTGAATATGGGTGGCCAATTAGTAAGACATGAGCCTGCAACTCATGAACCTTTGACACACAATCCTCAAACAGTTTAGGCATTCAGTAATTGTGGATGGCTGAATTATTTTCTAAGGATAGATTCCTTTAATGAAGAAGCTGCAAGTGAGTTTTTGAGAACTCTTTCAGAAGGAGAAGCTATAGTATGGGGTCTGACAGTAGCTATTACAGAAGAGTGGATTGCGGAAGTAACTGGGCTTCCGGCGGTAGGGGAAAATTTTCCTTTAAGAAGGGATGTTGTCTTTGCTAGGGAAAAGTTTACAATACCAACAGATGGACCATTGGAGGTTTCTAAACAAGGATGCAAATGAGTATCATTGCCTCCTCCATACCCAGAATATGCCAGCTTCATAATCAAGTACTTGACCTGTGAGGAGCATTTTTCCTATTTGCATTCCTACCATTTTAAATTATTGAGTTATATGTGGCACGGTTTAGTTGTTAATGTTCCAAACTTTCTATTAAACCTTTTGCAACAATGTGCCCATGAAACCTAGAAGGGTAGTAACAACTCTATTGCCCATCATGCCCTCATTAAATTTTTGATTGAACGTTCCCTGAGGGATGTGTCACCCCTTTCTTGGAAAGAATTTGTTTCCCAGAAGGGTCTGCAACTTCCAGAGCCTCCTAGAGCGCTCCCTACTCAGCATAAGAAAAAGAAAAGAAGAGTAGAATCTGCAAGTAGGGAAGCCGAGCATGAATCATCTACTCCTACAACACCTACTCCTACAGCCTCCGCACCAGAATCCCCTACCCAAGTACAAACTAGGTCTACTAGTAGGAAATAAAAAGGGAAAACGAGGGTCAGAGAGTCATCGAGAGCAGAACAAACCCCAGAATCTGACCCTCATGTTCAAAAGAGAAAACATTCTACTCCTACAACATCTTCCCCTATAGAAGTTTCTCCTACAACTACGCCTGTTGCCACTGAAGTTTCACCATCACCTTCTCCTCCTAAGCCTGAATCCTTTAGGCGGGATAGAAAGAGGAAAGCCACAAAAGTATCTTCTACAACATTGCCAAAAAGAGCTTCAACAAGGAAGCAACGTAAAGTTACCTCCACTCCTCCTCAACCTGAAATTATAGTAATTTATGAGGAATCAGAAGAATCTAGTCATGATGATTCTCATAATGTATCTGAGGATGTTGAACAAAGTCCAGTTGCTATTTTAGAGGAAGTGCAAATTGAGACAATGAAAGTTGAAGAAGCACAACAAGATAATAATGAAAGGGGGATGCCAAGTCTTGATGGCTTGGTTGAAGTGGTTAGGAAAGTTTCAAAATAAGCACAATCTCTTCCTGCGCAGCAATAGGAAACCATCCTGCAACAAGAAGAAGAACAACTTGGACAATCTGCAGTGTCCAATGAGACTCCATCACCCCCTGGAACCTATAAAGCATTGGTTCTCTATAAAAGGACATTATTGATTTAGTATTTAGAATATCGCAAGACTACATGGAGGCTTGTCACATTCCAAACTTTGAGTTTCCGCCATTTGGCCAAAACTAAAATTCAACAAAGCCTTTGGGAGGAAGAGAAGAAGAAATTGAAAAGAGAAATTGAAAAACAAAAACAAGAGATTCAAGAAATGAAAAAGAAAATGGATGAAATGATGAAAATAATTGGCAAGATTATGGAATGTAGGCCATTGCCTAGGGTATATGCCATGTGTCTTAAAGAACAATTTCTTTGGTTTCAATTAATGAGAATTTCAAGAAATTTGGATCATGTTATTCATACAGCTCAAGAATTCTATGATGCATACCAAGTAGCACCTAATTGGTTGAAAAATTCCTTATGTGAATTTTATTTGCATGGT
Source organism: Sequoia sempervirens (assembly GCA_007258455.2). Classification (NCBI taxonomy): domain Eukaryota; kingdom Viridiplantae; phylum Streptophyta; class Pinopsida; order Cupressales; family Cupressaceae; genus Sequoia; species Sequoia sempervirens. Next base: position 30,262 of record VDFB02090546.1, read on the forward strand.
TTGATAATTCCCTCTGAAACAAAGTGGAATCCACTTCTCTATATTATTGATATTCATTTTAGGTCACTCATGTCTTGGGCGGCCAATGAAACTAATTATGGAAAACAATTAGAAGCTTATGAAGAGGCTAAGAGAAATGAACCCATATCACTGTGACCTAAAAGCTCAGATCCTCACACAATTTTGAGAACTTGGTTTCATGTTGTGTATGGATTTATTGATCAAACGGTAAGAATGAAGATATTTGATATCAGGAAGTAGGTATATGATGAATTCAAAGGACAACCATATTTGTTTTGGAAGCTTGCATCTTCCAGGATTGAGGAAAGATGGGAAAGACTGGCTGTTTGTCTAAGGAAGTCTGAGCCTCATAGCCCTTTGAATTTTAAAGCATCCATTGGAAGAACATAGAAGTACATGTAGTTTGGTCTACAAAAAAGGTTTGAGTTGTGGCTACCATTGAAATTTTGACCTCCAGTATTGATATGGCCACTTTACCCCTATCGGGCTACAAATGTTAATAAGGATACAGAAACCAGTAGATATGAGAGGTGGCAAAACTTCAGAGGTTTCTACTACAAATTCATGACTTCATTGTAGGGCCATACTACACCTAGTGATCTCAGAGAAACAACCAGAAAGCTTAATGTTGGAGGACCATCATTAGGATAAGTAGGGGGAAAATGATGAGCTTGAAATATGCTCATAATTTGAATATTATAATGTATTTTTAATACCCTTACTCTTATTTTTGATGGGTTTTTTAACTCTTTGATTAAATAATTTTTATTTAAAATTGGGTAGAATCCTATAGCTACACAATCCTATATAGCTTAATATCCATGTGTCTATATTAATTACCCTGTTTGACCTCCTGAATGACTAATATAATGCATGTGGTTTTTGGATAATGAAATAGATTTAATGTGTGATTAATGAATGTATCGTGTTGTTTCCCATGCATGCTTTCTTGTTGCTTCTATCACCTTGAGCATCGTAGGTTGTTGAAGGAAGCATGAATGAGTCAAGCACAATGGATCTCGACCTTGCAGTAAAGTCCACTTCCAACATGGTGTCGAGGAAGTTGTTTTAGCAAAGATTCTCTGACCGGGTTGTTGGGAAGAAATCTAAATGATCATTAATCTAGGAAGAGTGGAATGCTAAATTCTCTCTGAATTGTGTTGAACAGTTATGTCTTCATGACAAATCTATTCCTCGATTTTAGGATGTATTCATGTCCACATATTTCTCTGTTAGGGTTAGGTAGTTAGTTGTTTTTCAAATATAAATAAGTATTCCTCATGTGCGAGTGAACAACAAAAAGTGTATGTAAGAATTAGTATTATAATAAGAACAATGTTTTGTTAGTTTTTCTTACAGGCAGAATAATCAGTGTATGTAATTCCTAGTCTATGAATAAAAGCTGATGAAGTTTTGAGTTCAATACTTGCATAAACTAGTTGATGCTTGCTAAGGGGGCCCACTTAGTAAGTATCTGTAGTTGTTTATTTTCTGTTAATTATAAGTTAGATTTCATTTTTAAAAGTTTCAGTGCAAACTCAGTCTTATATTGTTCCTACAAGATCAGGAATCCATCCTTGTGTTTGTTCCTGCAACATAAGGCCAGTTCATAGTTTGTCCTGTAGAAGTAGTTGGCATGATTTCTATTTTGATTAAGTTATGAAGACTTTACATTACATTCTTTCATCATAGGTATAATTCCTTTCAAGCATTTATTTCTAGTAAATCATGACTGAAACTAATTCTTAGTGCACATACAATGCCGCTCCATTTCAAGTATAGGTTCCCTGGTTTGACAAAGTAAATGAATGGCCATAAGAAGATGTTAGTCGCCTGTTGGAATGTCCAATTCCCAGGTTAGGATTTTCCATGACTTTATATCCTTTTGTGGAACCAACCAATTGGATCAAGGCTTGTAGCAAGGCTGGGAAGAAGACCAAGGATGGGTTTAGATGATTTATGCTAGATTGAATAGATGAGGATTGGATTGGCATGGGAGATGAATGAAAATAATGAAAATAATGGAGGAAAAAATGCTTAGGATAACCAATCTATATTATTCTAAGAAGATTGAAGAGATGATGATATGATGCGGGTGCTTGGAATAACGAATCTATATTATTCTAAGAATATTGAAGATATGATGAAATGATGAGGATGAAGAAAGTAAAGGGATGAAAATGGCTAGGATAGAGAGATGAGGAAAGCGATGAAAGATGAATGGATAGTAACCAAATCAATCAAGTTTTTGAAAAATTAAATTACATATTTATGAGTTGATATTTATGTTTTTCAGATTCTGGTTACAAACATGTAGTTATAGTTTCAAATTTTTTGCAAATCAGATCTAAATGCAAGTTTAAAATGATGGTAAATGACAAGAAAAAAGACCTAATTTTGAGATGCAATTTTGATTCAATTTTCTAATTTAAGTGACTATTCATGCAATGTTATGTAAATACTCTACAAAGTGAATGAGATTTTTGAATTTTTTAGTTTTTTAAGAATGCAAAAATTCAAACCTAAAACCTTAGATAAGATGGGAATCAATGCAAGTAAACAACCCTAAATAAGATGCAAATCAATGCAATGCTAAGTAATGCAAATCCTAGATATAGGGTTTGAATGGACTCCAATTTTTATCTTTTTGTTGTACAAAGTTGGGTTCACCACAATGAAATGATGAAAAATAGGTTGGGGGAATGTAGGGGTTCACCAAAATGAAGTGTAGGGGTTCACCAAAATGATATATATGGACATATTTTCCTTTATTTCATTAGGAAATGAGATCCACATAAAGAATTGACTTAAAACCCTTAGGTGAGTCAACTCAATGAGGGAATCTATTAATTTCCTTATGATTGAGGATAGGGGTTTCAACCTGAACACCACTTTTGGGAAAAAAACTAAAAATAGTAAATTTACTCAACTATGCTCATTCAAACTTGAGACAACAATTTAAATCCCAATACTAATAGAAATAATTTTTTTTTTCATATTTGAGAAGAGTAAAACACTGTGTACTAGTAACCACAAGGTAGTTTTGGGAGGCAAACTAGGACTCATTTTCCCATGGGTGAATGGGTCTTTTGTTAAGGATTTTAACAAACTTTTGGAAGCCTTTGATGTTAATTTGTAGCTTTTGTTTGATTTAAGTTTTAGTGCTAGAAAGTTGGAAATCAAATTTGCAAGTGAGTTTTTGTGATTTGATGAAAACTTTTGCAACTTGGAAAATTTTTCCAATCTTGCTCTTCAAGGGATCTTCAATCCTTCTTCAATCTAAGATCTACAACAAAAACACAAGAGGGAAGAATTGTTTTTTTTGTCAATGGGGGTTTTCCTTTGTCAAACCCCATTTGGGTAATCAAACCTTAAATTGATATAGTGAAACATGGAAAGGAATGATGAATGAACAATGCAATGTTGCAACTCACCAAAGCATTGAATGAACCTTTGGAAAATTGAATTGTTTATCTTGATCTTGCATGAAATAGATTCAATGGATGTGGATATTGATGCTTGAATCTTGACTTGAATGCTTGCTTGATCTTTGAAACCTACATCACAATGTTAGCTCCAAAAACATGCATGATTGCAAAATACTTTGACATGATGCTTGAGATCTTGATTGTTGTGATAAATTAATGATAAATCTTCTCTTGAATTCCCTTGATCATAAAATTTTCTCTTGTAATGTTCACCTCTTGCTAGATGATAATTGTTAGACTTGAATTGATAAAATAACCTTGTATTTATAGGTATGTATCCTTATTTCCCAAAAAATTAAACATTACAAGCCACCATGAAAGTTTAATTTTAGGGACATTAAAATACCACCAAAAGCATAATTTAAATTTAGGTTCAAAGGCCTAGGAATGACCCATTTTCCCATGGGAAAATGGGTCCTAGGCACCTATTCCTTGAACACACATTGCTCATGGTAAAGTCATATGAATTGACATTAATTATTGTCAGGTTTTCCCTTTGGAAAATGTAATTTATTAGGCTTGGAGATACAAAATAGGGTTTATTAAGGCATAATTAAGTCCATTTTAATTAAGAGGGCCCAAACAAGGTGTGAAAATGTAAAATAGTACATTTTTCTACACTACAATAATAAATAAATTCTTGATATAGACGATTTTTAAAATGCTATATTTACGTTTTTAATTTAAATATATTGTTGTAAAAAATATGAATTACTAGATATATCTTATTATATTAAGCTTTCATTTACATGTTCTCATTACTTTAGAAAAATATATTTCTTGTTTTTAACCAAAAAATGTTTGAGGTTGGTTAATTATTGCTTCATATATATGATTAATTATTTATACTAATATTAATATGTTTGAGTATTGTCAATAAACTTAAATTGTAGTTTACTAAAATACTTTTTCATAATGATATTTTTTGTATTTTTATTTTATAGATATATTCCAAAATGTTGACATTGTTTAATAATCTATGAAAGTAATATCTATATAAGGTGATTCCTAGATAAGGCCAACCTTATATAGTCATTATATTCTTCAATAATTATTTAAATAATATTTTCTAGTATATTTTTATTAGATATAAGATTTACTATGGTCATATATTATGGGACATGATCCAAAATCTAAACATGTTACACTAAATAATTATAAAATTTAAAGATGTAAAATATGTTAGATTGCATTTTTCTTTCTCCTTAATTAGTTCTATATATTTTTGTATTACATTGTAGGTATTTTATTGTGTATAAAAGAAGACTGCTTTTGAGATTAAATAATACCAAAGCTAGCAAATAATCTAGTAGAGTCTACATAGAAAAAAATTGCATTACATACAAATCCTTGCAAAATATAAAAATCAA
>VDFB02090547.1:0-29580 GCA_007258455.2 Sequoia sempervirens
CACCAAAATGTGTGACTTTTGAATTTCCAATTACCAGCCAAAAGAGGGCTACTATGTTGAAGAATATACCTCCTTCAACATTACCGATCTTCTATGGTTTTGCAACTGAAGATCTAGAAGCATTTTTGTTCGAGTTTGATGTCCTATGTAGAAGCTATGATTACAAAACTGACGCTCATAGACTCAAGGTATTTCCTATAACTTTGAAGGGTGTTTCCCTGAGATGGTTTATGGGATTGGGCAGAGATGTTGTTCCAGACTGGGACACCATGAAAAAAAAAATCTTGGAGAAATACCAAGACTATTACAGAGGATTTGATAGGAGAAGAGATGATATTTTTAGAATGACTCAAAAAGAGGATGAACCATTGGAGGATTATGTAGAAAGGTTCCAATTTTTCTTGAAGAAAAACCCACAAAATAGACTCTCAAAAGAATCCCTAAATCTTGTGTTTTTAAGAGGAGTCAATGATGATTGCATGGATGCCCTCAATATTATTGGGCAAGGGGATGTGTCTCAATTACCCTTTGAATATATCTGCAAGGTCTGTAGAAACTATTTAGGACCTTTACCAAAAGGTCAAGGGGGGAAAGAACATCTACCATTGGCAAGGCATATAATGGGGTTTCAAGAGTGGAGTTAAGTAACCTACTATCCAACATGAAGGAAGATATTATTAGTCGTCTAGCTACTCAGTTGGACACTCTACATGTAAAGAAGCAGGAGGAGGCTGAAGCAATGCTTACTGGGTACTACCCCAATTGCAGACAAAGAAAATCCAACTACAAGTGCAAAAGGGTGGCAAGTATCACATAAGACAAATAAGAGAAACTATATTTTCAACTACTGGAAGGAGAATATGGATAATTGTTTTATATAGCACAAAGAAGGCCATGGAAACCAAGAAAAGGTATGCCACAAGACCCTTTAAATTTCAATACATCTTTTCCAATTGATAATCAGAATTTCTCTGGTTGGAATTCTCAGCCTTGGCCAAATACCCAAAACCAATGGAAAAACCCTCAGCAATGGAAAAACCCTTAGCAAAACTGGAACTAGCAGCAACTAAATGCATGGCCATAGTAAAAATTTCAAGGTGCCAATTATAACCCTCAATGGCTAGTGTAGCAAAATTAGTGGCAACCAAAATGACAAAAAGGCTAGCAGTGGAAGAACCAAAATATAAATTATCAACAACCTTTGCTGCCTTCTCAACCAAAATAGTAGGCTATTATGCCCAATCCATTAAATCCACAATATCAGCCACCAAGAGCACCACAATTACCTACCCAACCTGCACCTAATCCCAATAACAAGCATGTCCAATAGACATATACTAATGAAGCTATACAATACCCCACTTATGGGGTAGACGTGAGTGATGCCAACCTCAGGTCAAGGAAACACACTTGCTGGGCCTTCATCCACTCAAATCACTAAGATGGGGGATGAGGAACCCACAACTGAAGCTTTAGATAATTCACCTATGGAGCCTAGGTCAAATCATATAAACCAGACCACCTCAAATCTAGAGCCTCCTTTCCCTAAGCATTTAGCCATTCAAAAGCATCATACCCAAGTTGAGACAGACCTATTGGGTTAGCTTAAGGATTTCAGTATCAAAATCTCCCTCATTCAAGCTATCAAAGATATCCCAATATATACCAATACAATAAGAGACCTTTACCTTAAGGAACCAAGGAGAAAGATGAAGGACCCTCAAATAGTTCATGTCCTAGGGAACCTTGCTAATATTATGCTAGGGAATATAATTGTCCCTAAATATACTAACCCTAGAAGTCCAGTAGTGGATGTTAAGATAAATGGGACACTTATTAAGAACAACTTGACTGACTTAGGGGAAACAATTAATCTCATGAATAAGGAGACAATGTAGCTACTTCAGCTAGCTAATGTTAGACCTACGCCAACTTTTTTACAGTTGGCATATTGGTCAATAGTGAAACCTGAGGGGATCATTAAGGACTTAGTCATAGCATTAGATTCATGGGAATATCCTACAGATTTTATAGTCTTGCAACCAAAGGTCAACCTTGCAGGATATCCACTTATTTAAGGTAGACCATGCACTAGTACAAAAACAACAATAAACTACTAAAAACTGCTTATAAATAACTATAGTTGGTCACGTGACCACTAGTAGTTTATTGTGAGTCATATATAAAGTGACCAAAATGATGACTAAACCATTTTTAGTCATTTATTGGTTGTTTTGATTGATCGATTTGGTAGTATATTTAGTCGTTGATTTAATATGCATTGCTATGATCTGGTCACTTATTTAGTCACTTTTTTTCCACTATTATATTTAGTCGTTGATTTAGTCATTGATTGCTATAATCTGGTCACTTATTTAATCATATTTTTATTCACTAATATATTTAATTGGTCACTTTTAGTTGTTGATTTAGTCATTGGTTGTTGTAATCTGGTCACTTATTTAGTCATTTTTTTATTCACTGATATATTTAGTCATTGATTGTTGTTAACTGGTCACTTATTTAGTCATTTTTATTCACTGATTTCTGTGCATTGGTAGGGTATTTAGTCATTAACTTTAATCATCATTTTGATCAATTTGGTAGTATATTTAGTCATTTTTATTCACTATTCACTAATTTCTATCAATTGATAATAGATTTAGTCAATTTAATTATTACTTTATGTCAATTAGTAGTATATTTAGTCATTTTAATTGACTTATATTTGAGGATTTAAGCATAAAACATAGAAATACACATCAATCATCAATTGCACACAATGAGACAACCATTGAGAAGGAAAAAATGGTGAACTTTATTAATAAAAGAAAGGTGTTCTAGTTACAAATTACAAATAGAGTATTATAATTGTTATTTTCAGTCACAAGACTAAAAATTTGAGTTACAATATTGCAGAGAAATGACTACAAGAAAGAAACTTCTCCAAAAGACTTCTGCAATGATGGAAATGCATGCTTGAAGCCCTTCAATGTGAGCACATGCCCCTTTCATCTCTTAAAACTTCTACAACGTGGGAAATCTTCCTGGAGCAATCTATAACATGTAGAATCCAAGGAGAGTGTTGATCGTGTCCCATATATGAAGTTCTCTTGACCTTCAACGCATTCAACAATAACCCAACTAGAATATTTCCTCCTTTATATGCAACATGCCATCTGATATGAGCAATAGGGTGTTTCCTTTTTCACCATGAATGAAGTTGTGCCTCAATACAACCAACAAAATTAATAGTAGTCTCAATTTAGAAAGAATGAAAGTGCATTATATATTGCAAGTTTACAAAAGAAAGTCCAAACACAGGAGAAAGATAAATCAATTAAAAAAATTTAGCCTTGTCAACAAATGCCTTAAACAAAGTGTTCAACATAGGCCTGAAATATGCATATTGAACCCTTGATTTCATAACCTTGTTCAAAATTTAAGAAAGGTGATATGCTTAGATTATAGAATGAAGTTGACATATTATAGAATGAAGGCTATCAACACTAACAAGACTAGAACAACATTATCAACAAAAATTTCTTGGAAACCAAGCCCAAGAATGTCATCAGACCTAGACAACAAGAATGTCAACCCTGGTTCATGTGTTGTCTCAGTAAAGACCTGCACCATTAAAGAATCCATTTATACATAAATTCAAAATTAAGTTGATGATAGAAGATCTTTGATATCCAACTGGGAAGCCTTAACATCTAAAAATTACTAACTTGATGTTTCATAACAAGTTTCCCAACTGTGACATCATCTTCCCCATTCACTTTACAAGCACCGCCCAATTCAACTTTTGAAGGCACAAACACATAAGGTACTTTCTACAAAGGTAATTTTAAAACTAATGATTAATAACAAAACTTAAGGCATCCATTAAACTTGCAAGAAAACAACTACTTGAACAAATACACAAAAGCATCACCAAATGGTTCAAAACTCATCGTCAGTATAAGTCCAAAAATTTGATGTTCTTGTGTAAGTTAATTAGGTTTATTCTATTACAATTCATCAAAATTAGTAAAAAGGGCAGCAAGTTAGGGGATTTGATCATGGGAAAACTTCACAGTTAAAAGGGTTTTGTACTATGTCAAACATCATTTCATTAGTTTCAATCCCACCATTTTACCCATGTGGTTACTGCCCTATACAATAAGAATCAAACTATGTTCATTTTATTGGTTTCGATCCCTTTAATCCACCTTTGCAACATCCACATGGTGTAAAGATTGCCAGTGAATGGTTGAAACATATCAAAGGCAATTGAAGGAAAGTCTCTCAAAAATTAAGGAATGATTCAGGTATTGCATGGCACATGGAGTTAACCTAAAAATGTTGCAATTCCCATTTGACATCTTATAAGGTTGCAATAATGTCAAAATTCAAAATGGTACAAGGAGAGAGAAAAAATCAATACCTTATCTTTGGCCAATGAAATCAAAGGATCAAGAATGGCAGGAGGATCTGTATCAGCCACCATAACTATAAACTCTAATGTTTTGAAGTATAACGTCTTGGTTGATGCAACACCCTAAACTCATTCAGTATTAGAAAAAAAGAAACCGAATATTGATCCACTACCATATTGGATCTCATAGGATTCTCCTTCACAAACAACAAATGATATATATTAATTTTTTAGCAACTTCCTTAATATCCCCATGTAAGTAGACTAAACTAAGTTCAAGGTTGAGGGTTTGAAGTAGAGTGCCATATTCTTGGTATGTGTTTGACTTTGATCATGACTTGTATCTTGAATGAAAATAGCAAGCTAGTTGCACTGTAATATCATTGTTAGAAAAATAACCACAAAATCCTCTTAAATTAAAATAATCCTTCTAGATATTTCAAGACAAGATGTTTCAGATAATTTCTAAGAGAGCTAATTTCACTATCCAAACAACCATCAATCTATTTACTGTATATAATTTTCCAGAATTCAGAAATTGAATGTGATGAAACTAACCATAATTACCAAAGATTTGACACCAAAATGTAGTACAAAATGAATTGTTTGACAACAAATGTGTTTTGATAAACCAAATATACCTTGATATATTGATTTAAATAACAAGGAAAGATCAAACTAGAGACAACAAGATAACATTCATTAATTCACTTCAACAAACAATTGAAACCAGAATTCGGCCACCAATTATAACTTCATTCTATTGGTCTTCAAAAAGATTTTATAATACGTTTCAAAAAAATTTCCTGATTGACATGTCAAAAAGTGTCTTGTCAGTTACCCACTTTTAACATAAATCAAAAAGTATTAATTATCGTTGTCTACATAGGATTACATAAAAATTTAAAAGCAATGAAAGATGAGAAGTGAAGAGAATTTATCAGATGTTGAAGTCCACAACACTCACAAGATACAAAAGTTCGTTACTCATTGTGAGGTACCTGTGATCATTCAGATTTGGCAAGGTCCTCTCTCCATGATAGTAACTGCAAGGCTTGGTACTTCATTGCAAGGCCTATTCTTTTGGGGGAGCTAGATATGTTTCCTCCCATTGGTACACCGTGTAATCATGAGGCCATTTGTACTCCTGGATTTTTTGTGTGTTGGCCAAATGACTCTTCCATCTACTGTCTAATAACACTTTGGTATCCACGATGAATTTTGAGTACCCAACATCCATTGCAATTATTCCATCCAAGGTTAAATTGAGGCGATGAATATTTATGTCACCATCCTTTTGTATATTAGTGAGGCAGTTGGGAATAATTTTGATAAACTCATTTGTCCAATCCTTGGAGCCTTTTAGTTGATCATCATCCCTTAGTATCTTAGGCATGAACCACTACTTTACTGTGTGAAATGAATCCATTCTTGCCTTGATCTTTTACTCTTCTGCAAACATGTATTGAAATTCATCTGTGACCATTCAGACCATTTTCTCAGTAGGATTTAAAGCTACGGGGGCCTCAACACTCCTTTGTAAAATTCTGCACAAAGTCATTAAGGTGTGATGTACAGGTTGCCATTTCTTGAATAAGGGGTCCAATATAGGTACATGGGCCTTTATCTGATCAACTGCTTGTGACAAGGAGACATAACATTCATACACATTTTCCAATTTTTCCACAATTAGTTTAACCCTATGCTCCAAGATCTGTTCCAATACCTTGAGGGTTTCTCTCTTTTCTCTTTCCTTTGCTTGTTCATTACTCTTTTCAACTTCTCAATTTCTTGTTTTAGCACATTAACTTGTTTAACAGTGATTTCACCTGTATTAGTTTGGATGGAAGGGGGTTGGTATACTATTAATTATGTGTTTTGGGAAGGACCTACTCCCTTCAACTGCTGTTTCAATTTCACATTTTCTATGAATAACCTATTCACTTCATCATTCAGATCAACCTATGCTTTCTCATATTCTACCAATCTAAGCTCCATAGCTTTAACTGCATCCCTAGTAAGCATTTCTGAGTGCATTGTCATAGTAGCTGCCTCCAATGCTAATGTGTCTTTACCATGGCAGTCCCACTCATTTCTTTTACAACATCAAGCAATCTTGGTTTTTTAATTCTTTTTTGCTTGGTCCAAAAGGCTAGGGTTTCAAGTCTTGGATTGTAACATGTTTCACTCATTCCCTCATCTGAATTGAATTCAAAAACCAACATGGAATATTCTTGGCTTCTTACTTGATCCAATAAGAATATCTTTTTAAATTCCATCCTAGGAATAATTAGTTTATTGCTTTCTAAGACCAATTTTCTTGCTTCTTGGGGGCTAATAGTAATTTCATTAATCCTGATTTCTTCAAGAGTCTGGGAAACAATATGGTCATGCTGTGACTCCTCAGTGCCCATCTTATTAATTTGGATTCTCTCCTCAAATTATTTTATTTTCATCTTAAACCAAAAATCCTTAAACTCGAGAGTTTGAATAAATTCATCATCTTCAATAAATCTAAGGGCAACAATCACCCTTTCATCATCATGCACTTCTTAATCATTATGCCCATGTACATCCACTCTTTCATCTAGTTTGTGAGCATCAGTTGTAAGCTTAGGCGGTGGCTGATCAACTTCATCATCTTTAAAATTCAAAAGTACATTGGCTACCTCTTCAGTATCCCCTACTCCTTCACTTATTTCATATGCCACTAAGGGGGCCACTCCATATGTCTTCTGCCTTTTAGGACTTGGTTGCTAAGGGGATGCTTCTAATTGTATTGTGGTAGTGTCTGGTAGGGGCTCTATGATTACAATACCACTTGGTTTGATGGGAAGCTTGGAGGCTTTCAAAGACTGACCCTTAGGTTTCTTTTTTGGTTCGACATATAATTTTCAAAGTTGTCAATTATTAAGTTCATCCTTCTGATAGGATCCTCTTCTTCAACATAGAATCCTTGGAATCCACTATCCCTTTTCTTCTCCTCCTCCTCAAGCCTCTTTATGATTTCCCACTTCCTCTTCCTTTGAAAAACTTCATCAGGTGTAAAACAATTTGTTATTACATCTTCTTCGTAATCCATTACATGGGTAATCCCAACTTTAGTGAGAAGTGTTTGCTTTATAAAATTAATATGCCCTTCAGGATCAAAGAACTTTTCTCCCCGTGACTTCAATGAATACCACATCTTCAAATAGTGCTGCAGTTATTCAAGATTGTTAGACCCTATAAATAGCCCCTCACATTTAGTTAGGTCAGGGAGGAATGTCCCCTTTTTCTGTCTTTTCATAACATCCTGCTCCATCCATAACATTTTCCACATAAATTCTAAAAATGCAATTCAAATAGAAACAAATTTAGGTAAAACATGTGAGGCTTGAGGACACCCATAAACCCTTATTATTGTTTGGTCTACTAAGAAGAACCAGTCACCAAAATTGTGAGTTTTTCCCTGCTCTGGGTTCAATGTTAAAGGTCTTAATACTTTCATGATTTTATTAGGAAATCTCTATGAAATATGACCAAGAGTGGCCATGAACTTTACTATGAAATCATGATGAAGTATTACATAATCACTATTTTTACATCTACTATCCCAGATTGAAAACCAATTTTGTACAAGCAACCTATTCCCTTCATCATCAATCATTCCCAAACACATTCTTTTAGTCCATCTATTTCTATTTTGGTACAATATTAAATGACACAGTAGAGAGTATTTCCTGAAAGTGATGGGAACTAAGTTCTCTCTTACTTGCAAAAATCCCTCATGTAGGCCTTTCTCAATTTCAGTAGCAAAGTCATACTCAATGTTGACTTCAGGATTTTGTATCCTCATTTCCATCATCATGAGAAATGTTGGCATCCTCTCTTGAGCATTTATTCCAAGTAATTGGCACAAAGAAAAACAAGTTCTTTTGAAATATACTTGGAAGTCTTCTATGACAAATGGCTCATTTTGGGAGGGGGAGATAGGTATCCTCTTATTGTTTACACCCTTTTTCATGTGTAAAGGAATTTCATCACTCCCGTAGGTTTTTCTCAATCTCCTATAATCCTCCTCACTTTTTTCTAAGTCGATCTTAGTGATAGCTTGCTTGTTTAACATAAAAAACTCTATAATTACATCTTTAGTCAACACCACTAATGGTGAACCATCTAGAATTCTTATAGTCTTGGTAGCTGGGTGATAATATTGTGCCAATACTTTAATAAACTCAACATCTACAAAGACATTTGGGACTACCAATTTGGCCAAATCTAAGGTCCAAGGATTCAAAACTAGAACCTTCTCAACCCTTTTTTCATAGAAGTACCAAAACATATCTCACCTTGAGATAGGGATAATTGGGTCTCTACATCCATGGGCTATATCTTTAAACACCTTTTTGAATCCTTTGTCTACAGAATTAGGTAACACATCTAAAATGGATTGTTGCAGGGACCTCTTCTTTGATTTAGGAACTGTGGACTCTTCCTTTTTACTCACAAGTTGACTTCTTTTGGGTGGCATGATGAAGAATTTACTTCTACTTATTTTTTAGGTGTCTACTTGTAGAAGAAAATTCAGTTCTTATACACTTACTACAAAGGGTTTCTATGAACTTACCTGGCGAAATAATAGCTGTAGAGTTTTCTCACTTGAACTCCCTTGCCTCCAATACGCTGAGCTTTGTGAATGATTTCCAAAATGTCATCGAGTCCCAAGTAATATTTATTGCTGAGCTTGGTCACCTCACTATTAATGTCAATTCATGCAAAATATTTTAGAATCTACCCATATTTCGAGTTTGAATACATGTCGTTGATCTTGGGAAATTGAATAGTGTAATCATTTAATGCTTGATAGCTTGTATCGTAGTACCACTCTATCATTTAAAGACTGCTACGGGGTAGCGTCAGGAGTACCACCACCCCACGCACACCCCTTTGGACTCCCACGGGACATCGGGTTAATTCTAGTGGTAGAGTGACACCACCACCATATTGCACTGTTATATCAAGACTATTATGGGGCAGCAGTAGCAGTACCGCCACCCCGTGCACACCCCTTTGGACTCTCGCAAGACAACGGGTTAATTCTATCGGTTGAGTGATTATTCACCACCATACCACAATGTCAGTGTTTACCCCTTGTGGGGCTACAATTTACTTTAGTTGTTAACATGTTCTCACCACCACCCTGCGGTAATCATATTTGTTTGTCGCGGTATTGCGACAAGCATTTGTACATTGACCTATATGCCCCTGTTATCAATTAGATTTGCACCCTGCTGAAATTGAAAGTTTAACAATCTATTGACACATGGAAATGTTCTCGAGTTGTGGGTAACTCATTGCAAGAACGAATCTCCAGAGTGAGTTGGTTCTCCGAATGATAATCCTAATCTAAGTGATCTTCGAGGAAAAGGATAGAAGGACATCTAAAAATGAAATTCAAAACTAACTAATGCTTCACTGTAATTTCTAAAAATCAAGATTCTATCACTCACAACAATTCCTCTATTACAATAGCTCTCACAATCTCATTGGTACATGATTTCATTAGTAATTTTCATGAAGATTTAAAAGTTCTAAAGACAACACGCAACCTGAAAACATGAAATTCTATGCAAAGACTGATAAAAGCAAGACATATAAGGCTTCAAGCTTGAAAACACAAAGACATCAAATTGTTGTTACAAGGTTGAGACAAGAAATGAGAAGGAGAACTCTACTACTTTATTAAAACTGAAAGAGTGTATCTTTCTGAACTGAGTACAAAGGAAGTTTACAAGCTCCAAAATGTGTGAGAGCAAGAAACTAAAATCTCAAGGAAAAGGTATCAAAACTGCCTCAAAAGTCTACACCAAAGCAGAAAAAATACACTTTTTGCAAATACATAATGAAAAGCTCCTCAAAAAAGACCAATTCTGCTTTTAAAAAAAATAAAAAAAATACCTTATCTCTCCAACAGGAATCTCAAATCCGACCAAGGAAATATTTCTCACAAATCTGCTAAAAATAGCAAAGAAATAAAACAACTTGTTTTATTCTTGCCTTACATAGCTTGCAGACTTTAAATCTTCTCAATTTGACTATTTTTGCAATTAAATATTTTTTGAAAATCTTTTGCAAAAACAATTACTTATCTCTCCATTACAATATTGATTTTCTCAAAAAATCATAAAATATATGAATATCTTTTATTCATATCTCCTTTCCCATAGAAACAATTCCCCAACCTATAATTGATTTCTAAAAAATCAATCAAAACAAAAATAGGCATGACTATTAAATTGATTTCTTTAAAATCAATAAAAATAGTCTAAGGCTTATCTTTATTCTTAAAGCAATCCCCTCCAAAATCTAATTGATTTTCTCAAACTCCCCTGAAAATAGTAAGAGGCTTCACCTAAAGGCCTAAAGTCTTCAAATAATTCATTAAACAAAACAAAGACTTTGGCAAAATTCATAACATGAACCTCTACATTGTTCAACCTAGCATTAGGGAAGTCAACCATCTAAACTTTGCATAAAGTTGATATTAATTGCAAAAAATGATAAGCCCCTAAGTTCGAACTAGGGCAACATAACAAAACCAAAAATAAACCCTAATCTTCACTTCATTTGCATTTTGGGATTTCGAGAGAAAGCCTTGTTGAGAAGAAAATGCGCCGCCACCACCATGCTTAAGGTTCAATTGAGGATGCTTGGAACTCATGATTCTTTCCTTCAAATTAGTCGATTCCTCTTCTGCAAATCGTGGGTAAGTCATTTTCAAGCTCTTTCGAGCTCCTTTGCTTCATTTCTGAGCCATTTTCTGAGAATAAAGGCCTCTCTAGCCGCAGCTATAGCAAGTTGTTTGATACATATACTCATTTCTTGTGCTTGTTTTGTTGCTTATGTGTCTTTTGTACCCATTGGCTGCCATATATGAGCTCGAACTCTAAATTTTGAAATTATCTGTGAATGCTTTGGCCACGACTTCTTAATCTTCAACAAGCAACAATGGTAAGCTTTTTTTTTTAATTTTCTTTCATTCCTCACAAAGCTTACAAAAGTTTGAGAATATGACAGGCCGTGGCCACTCACGCTCCTACTGGGCATTTGGAAACTCTATGGGCTTGACCCATGAGATCATTTGTATATCTAATGCTTCAGAGACAAAAACCCCATATGGGTATTTGTCATTTTGAAGAAATCACCCTTATTTTATGACTTTCTCTTATGGAGCTCGACCCATGATGATTTCTCTCTATTTTCTGTTGTTTCTTATAAAAACCCTCACATGGGTAATTCTAAAAATTGGAGTATATGTCTTTAACTTCAAAACCCCAACATGGGTATATGAAAATAAACAAGAATATGTATATTTTGATATTCATGTAAAACTCAGGCTCGACCCATCGTGGTTTTTCTATTTCCTTTTGTATTCATGCCTAAACCTTTACATGGGTATGATGTATTTTGAAAAACATGCTTATTTGGAAGCATTTCCTGTTATCCTCCAACTCAACCATGTGCACCGCATAAGCTTGTTTTTTGACAAAACCCCACCATGATAACTGATATTTAAAAGAAAAAACACACTTCTTTTGCATTGCTGTTGAAAACCCTCACATGGGTATCTTTGATTGTAATGAAAACATTTATCCTGCTATACCTGTTAAAATACCTATGTGGGTAAACTGGAAATGGCAAAAAGAAATCTGTATGCTTTGATTTGAAACCCCAATGTGGGTATGCTGAAAGAAAAAACAAGAATTTTTATTGTTATTTATTCAAAAGCTGGGCTCAATTCACCATGGCATTCTGTAGCAACTTTTTTTGGATAAAATACTTATGGGTTTTCCTGTACAAACTTCATTTGGGCTCTGGCTATTTACTTTCATTTCCTTTCATTTCCTGAGAATCAGCATATATAATTCTGCTCCATTCTCTTTATTGCTTTCACCTTGATTATATAGTAGCTCGGCCTTGTAGATTTCAGTTTTCTACCTTCATACGAGAAGAAATAATAAAACCCCAGGTGGATTTTATGAAGGCATTTGTTGTTTATAGGATCAAAACTAACTGAACAACAAAAATCCTATATTTTGCAAAACTCTGCATCTGAAAATAGAATATTGAGCACATTCCTTTCTACAAAAGTTACCATCTTTCACACAAGAATTTCTTAATTCTCACCTACAAATTGCTCACCTGCTTTAGCCTTCTATACATTAATGTGATCTTTATGTTATTTTATATTGTTCCAGCTTGCATCTATAAAGCTCCTCCATGTTTTTTCATTCTCGGCTCATTCTGGAAACAACCACTCCACATTGTAACTCTTGTGCAATCCATCTATATTTGTCTGCCTGACACTGGTCAATTATTCTTTGAAAATATACTTGATTGACATAACAATTGAATGACAGAACAAAACTCCAAAACAATGTACTTTGATTTTATTTATTTTTAAATAGTGATGCATAAACTTTACTTAAAGCAACAATTGCACCCTCAGCCAAAAATGAAATTGGTTGTCCTTGTTGTTTCATCCTCTTCACTTTATTAAGCAAATGGCTATTGTATACTGTATTGATTCTTGTAATCCTTCATTCTAATGGGAAACTGAGACTCTTCACATGTCTCCATGCTTGACTGTCCTTTAAATGTATGCTCTTCTACCTAGCCCTCTTCATGCATTTTTATGTTCCATTATGAAAAATGTCTTATGCCTTGCTCTCTTTTGAAATGAAAATTTGTAACAGTTCTCTTCGTTGAGGCATTATGTATGCCTGTTCACTATCATTGATTATGAGATAGAACATTGTTGTAGTAACATGAAACAAGATGCATAATAACACCCATGGCAAAATAATGCAAATTGTTTAGCAATACCTATGATTTAAATCATGAAAATGATGTACTCAGTTGATTTGATTGAGCTCATTTAAACCTACTGTTCACCTGTAGCTTTCAGGAAGCATACTTGATTGTTATGAGTGAATAGTCGGCTTAATAACTTGATGGATGAACTTTGTTTTACTCTTTCAGTTGTATATTTCCTTTCTTGATGAACATGATGATTGTAATCTCCTTCTCAACCCACTTGTAATGTATAAGGGGCAGCATGTCGAGCTCTACCCTTGTGGGAGCCCATTTTTCCCCACATGCTTAGTCTTAAAAAAAATTCAGCTACATGACTTTTCCTATACCTGTAAAAGGAAACAAACGATGTTAGCATAAAAACAATATATGATGATGATATTTCCTTTTTATTTTATGTTTTTGTTCCTTCCTTTAGTTGATTCCATGCATTTCAAAGAGTGAATTATATGTCTGTTGGTAGAGCTTGTAGTATAACTCATATCCGAAGCTCTTAATTGACACCCCTATCAATCTCTTGTAGGCACACCCAAGAGCGGAAGCAGGACGAAGCAGGCAGCAGCGTCTCAACCGAAGATGAAAAATCAGGCAATGATGGATATGTCTTCTGCTATTTGCTTTCTCATTTATTTCACCTTCAATTGTATAGTTTACTTTCCGCAATGAATGGAATTAGCTTAAACCATGGCTTGTGTGGATATTTAACTTTTGTTCTTTCATTTCCATTCTGAAAGAAAAAGCATTGAAATGCAAAGTTGTACTTGTCATTTGCATTCTCACAATCAAATGAACATATGTAATGTGAATCAATTCATGAAATAAATGAAAGCAATTTGCTTTATCATTTGTATATTCAGTTTTGTGCTCCATTTTATTTTGCAAAAACATGAGTAATACTTTTGAAATTCAGTTTTCTCAAAACACTTGCATGACTGTCACTTGATGAATGATGAATAAAGTGCAAACAACACTTAAGCATAATGCAAAAATAACTGTAATTTTCACTTAAGATATAACAATATTTTAACCAGCTCCACCAATTGAGCTATGACAAAAAATTGGTAACAATCTTGCCATCCTGTGCATACCTCTATTGAATGTTGCGGTCGTGCGGTATTGGATTTTATTATGAATGTAGTATTTTAGATATCATTTTATTGAAAACATTGAACAATTTTCTAATTTTGCAGTCTGTCAATTTTAGTTTTCAATATTAGTCAAAACTAAGAGATCATTTCTTTGTTTGTAATGGGGAGGCTTAGTTCACCTAATGTTAAGATATCTATATGTATTATTAAATCACAGATGTTCATTATATGTTTGCATATAGAAAAAATATAGGACATAGAAGAAATTATATTCTAACTAAACAAAATTAATTTCAAACTTTCAACCAAAGTAAGAAAAATAAGAAGAATGATGGAACCTAACTTTAAATGCACTTCAAATCAGCAGTGAACATCTTAGATTTTGTATACAATGTACCAGTATAATAATGATGATTACATTCAGAAATGTATCAGTAAAACAACAATGAATAAGCATACCTATACTCAAATCTTTATTATATTCAATAATAAATTACACCATACATATAACCAAATTTTAGGTGACAAGATAACCTCTTAAGGTGACAAAACATCATCATAATCATCTGTATTTCCAACAAGATCAAAATCCTGATCATTCATGTTTGCATCTGCTTGATTTTCTTCCTCATTCTCATCTATGACATGCAATGCATTCTCTCTCCCAATCTCTTCATTGGTAATCAAAATTTCTTCTTCAAACACTCCATCATCGTCTTCATCCACTTCTTTGAAGGTTTCTTGTAAATTAACATATTTCCCATCAGGCATTATATCAACAAATTCCATGAATTTTCATTTTGAATGAGACTCTATTTGAATGACATACGACCATCCTAGGATTCTTACATCATCAATTAGAAATGATTGGTTAATTTGAAGAGGGGAAACATACAACTCATCTGTATATGATAAAATTATCTTCTATTTGCGCGTACAAATCCATACTCATCAAATTGTACTACAAATGGTTGGATCCACTTACATTTTAATAATATAGGACTATTTTCACCATAGTCCACTAGAATAATTTATTGGATGAATCCAACATAAAATTTCTTCTTAGTTTCGTGAAGAAATTCAACACTAACAACACAATCACAATTTATCTTTCCTTTGTCTTTTTCTTCCAATCTTAAATGACTACCATAGGACCACATTCCACTGAAACGTGTAGCCCATAAATGTGGAGATTGTGAAATATCACTTTTCTCCATTGTTATATATTGACCTTCTTATTTTGCATCCCTGATTGCATTAGCAATCCATTCTTCAAATTTTGGAAAAGAATCACCTCCAATCAAATCAACATGACATCTGCACCTTTGAGGTCAATGTTGCATCCAAGCTTGATTGTCTTCTTCATATTTTCTACATAGAATATTAATGTACAAATAGTAAGATTGATAATATAAATGTGTAAATGCAATTGAGTAAATAAATTATTGTGTAATTTTTTTTACTTGCGCCACTTATCGAACAAATATTTGTTTTGAAGAATATAGGCATGTATTACAGTTCTTCCTTGATGTGATAGCTTGAAGTGACATCCATTTCCTTCTAATACTTCACTTGCAATTGTGTCTTCTTTTTCATCATCCCATACATGCCGATTGAAATTTTTAAAATCCTTCATATATTTTGTGCAAAATCCCATGGCCTCTTGCATTGAGTATCCCTCAAACATGTTGCCTTTTGGTTTTGATCTAGTATGAACAATTTTTTTCAAAACCTTCATATATCATTCTATATGATACATCCATCTTGTTCTTATTGAGCCATAATGCTTTAGTTCATATTGTAGATGTATCAAAAGATGCATAGAAATGTTAAAGATTGTTGGTGGAAATTCCCATTCAAATAGAAAAAGGACTTCAATAACCTCCTCCCTCAAACTATCAAAGTTCAAAGGATCTAATACATGTAAACTCATTCTCTTTAATATTAGGCCCAACCTTATAACTTCCAATCTTGGAGCCTTTTCCAAACTTAATATATTTACCACAATAGGTAAAATATTCTCCATTATGACATGATAGTCATGGGTCTTGAGGCCTCTTAAGCCATTAATGTCAATTTGGCTTTTAATACTACTACTTACATATCCAGTGGGAAAGTGAGTCTAAGACATCAACTGTAAGAATTGTGCACGTTGTTCCTTTGTCCAAACATAAGGAGCACTAGGTTTTCTATATTTTTCATCATGATATTTTTAACCCAAATATTTCGATGAATCTTTAGTTTTCGAAAGTATTCACATGATGAAATAGTATCAAAAGCACCAAAAAAAGTTTCTATAATAGCATAGGCTATATTTTTCTTAGTTTGCATAAAGTCAATAGTATGCCTAATGGCTATATCCTTAAAGTATGGCAACTTATAGAATATGCACATCCTTTTTACACCGCTTTCATTACATGGATCATATCTACTACTAGAAATCCCATCATTTTCAATAAATGACATTCTTTTTGTCCATTCTCAATAATGTGATCAACTGTTATTAGCAATGGTGCTTTACAATTCTCTTCTTGACCATTGAACCCTATTTTTTGTTGACGATATGGATGATCCATTTTAAGGTAAGCACAATGTCCACAATAAATACACTTACGCAAACTTCTTGAGTGCCTCAAAAAATTGTTAAAGTTGCAAGTAGGACATCCATGGTATCCATGAACACTGAGACTAGAAAATGTGCCATATGCAGGAAGATTATGAATCGTAAACAATAAGGAAGCTCTTAAAGTGAATTTGATTGAATGACCATCCCTTAAAGATTGAATTGCTTCAATTCCTTTCCAAAATTCCATTAGCTCATCATATAATGGCTCTAGATGAGCATCAATTATATCTGAAGTCACACTTTTCTTTCCTGGTATAATCAATGATAGCATTAAGAAAAATGGTTTACTTTCTAACCATGGAGGCAAGTTATAATTTGTTAAAAACACTAGCCAAGTTGACCATTTAGTACTTTGATATGAGAATGGGTTCACCCCATCTAGTGCCAAACCCAACCTTATATTATGAGGATCTTGAGAAAAATTAGGCCATCTGTTATCAAATTCCATCCACGTCTTACAATTAGGCACATGTTGTTTTCCATCAGTGCTCTTATTTTGGGCATGCCATTGCATAAGTTCAACAATGTCTCTACACCTATACATTTAGAGTAACTGTGGGATTACTGAAAAGTGGAAAAGAACCTTTCTAGGAACCATAGCTGATTTCAACCCTTCTCTATACCTTACTTCATGACATTTCGGAAATTCACTCTCACTTGCAAGATTCTTGTGAAATAATACACAACCATTCAAACATGTGTGGATGTTTTCATAACCTAAGCCTAGATTAGTGATTTCCTTTCTACATTGACTTAATTTTTTTGGTGATGTGGAGTCAGGTGGTAACAACGAACATAATAATGCTAATAACTGATCTACACTCTCATTTGTCCAACCAAACTGGTGCAGGGCACCATGTAAACTTCATGCCTCCATGAGGAAATCTTGTAATATTGGAGTCTTCATCATATTATGGTTGTAATGAGGTCATATTTGGACCATTTTAATGTATTTGAATCATTTTATTAGGTTTCTAGGAGGTTTTATGGTCAAGTTGTCAAATATTGTCAAAATTGCAAAAGTGCAAGAAATGGAATATGAAGAGTCACTTTGTAAAGGGAAGGGTTTTGGACGTTGGAAACTGAAGGGGAAGCAAAGATAACTATTGTAATATGTTTAAAGAGCCTTTTGAAGGTGAGAAAGAGTGTAGAAAGTTGTATCTTGAAGAGATTTTGAATAAAAGTACCCTATTTCCTACAAATTCAATGTTTCCTTATTGTTTGCAAGTATTGTACAACATGTAAAACATTACTAGGTTATAATATTTATTGGATTTGATAGAATAGTGTGTTAGCTTTCAAATAAACTTAATTTGAGGAGATTTCTTTGAGAAATAAGCTTGTTTGAGTTAATTTTCTGTAAACTATCATGAAACCCTCATTTTAAGGGTTTGAGAGTCTAAAAAGGGAATAAAAAGCCATTCCAATGATGGAAACCTTTGTAAATTGATGGAATGGGTTAGATTAGGGTGTTTTCCAAGTTGGTTGTGTTTTCAAGTGTAGGGGAAAGCAAGTTGCATAAGTTTTGTTGCTGCCCTAGGTGATTTTCATGCTTGAATTGATGGCTAGAAGCTAGGTTTTGTTAAAAAGGCTTTGGAACAGAGTGGGAAATGGTTTAATAAGCATGTATAGACCATATATGATGTTTCTAAGCCTTGGGTGAGTATTTTTGAGTCCAAAGATATACATAACCAATAAACCCTCATGCAAATAAGCTAAATTAGGCCTTTAGGACAACAGGACAGTCAAATTTAGGAGGTTACTTTTCAAAGTCTATTTGGTTTCCAGATATGTTTAAGAAGGCCTTAATGGGTTCTTAAAACTATTTTCTATTTTTGGAGATTCAAACTGGTTGGAAAGTTGTACCCATTTTTTGTCATTTGGAGTACTACAAGCAAATAGGTCTCTTGGGTATGAGCGATGGAAGAATGGAGGAACCAGTGTTCTAAGGGAGTTTTTTTGGCTTAATCCTATCAATATTGTGATTTATAAGGTGTATCATAGGTTCACTGAGATTTTGGTGTCTTGAAACCACTATTTGGTGTATTTGTAGCCTTTGAAACCATGTTTAATTGGAGAGTTTGTGAGTGTTTGGGTGATCTATCAAAATCAATGTTTTATGTCTTTGAAAACCTTTGAGGCCCACCATGCTCTGCATCAATTGGTATTAGAGTTGGTTGATTTGGTGGATTTTGAAGTGTGTTGGTTGCAGGTGCTTGTGGTCCATCTTAAAGCTACAAGAGAGAAAGAGTTTTGAGAAGGTGTGTTTGCTACAAACATGGAAGAGGTCTGTGATCATTGTCCTCCAATAGAGATGAAGCTGGGGAGAAGGTGTAGAGTTCCTCCACTGAGAGAGAGAGTGAGTAGAGGAAGCATCTTCCAGAATCTTTGTTGGGTAGATGGATAGTATGTTGTGAGAGATTTTGTGATGAAGCAGTGAGAGAGATGGGTATATGCCTGAGGAAGAGCACATGAAGGATGCAACCATTTCAAACCATGGAGATGCTGAAACAACAGGTATGAAACATAATTTTATTTTAGAGGGAAATCATATTGAGTTAGTGTTCAATTTTTCTTGTTTGAAGGTCAAGGATGAATTTATTTTGGAAATGCAAGAATAGATTAAGAAACATGTTGCTAGAATGGTAGGATAAGGTTGAATGACAGGTAAAAAAGTTAGGTTCAACACCATTTTCAGAGGAAGAACCAATTAAAGGCAAGGGAAAAATGCAAATTTTCAATTATTGATGAGTGCAAAGATTACTTGGAGGTTGAAGAATGATATTGCCAAGCTTGAATCAATTGTGCAGCACTGTCCTCAAGAGGACTTGAGGCAAAAAAAATTCCTAGGAGTATGGTGCAGGGCACCATGTAAACTTCATGCCTCCATGAGGCAATCTTGTAATATTGGAGTCTTCATCATATTATGATTGTAATGAGGTCATATTTGAACCATTGTAATGTATTTGAATCATTTTATTAGGTTTCTAGGATTTTTTATGGTCAAGTTGTCACATATTGTAAAATCTTGCAAATATTGTCAAAATTGCAAAAGTGCAAGAAATGGAATATGAAGTCACTTTGTAAAGGGAAGGGTTTTGGACATTGGAAAATCAAGGGGCATAAAACATAACTGTTGTAATATGTTTAAAGAGCCTTGTGAAGGTGAGAAAGAGTGTAGAGAGTTGTATCTTGAAGATATTTTAAATAAAAGTACCCTGTTTCCTACATATTTAGTGTTTTCCTTATTGTTTGCAAGTATTGTATGGCTTGTATAGCATTACCAGGTCATAATATTTATTTTATTTGATAGAATAGTGTGTTAGCTTTCAAATAAACTTGATTTGAGGAGATTTCATTGAGATCTAAGCTTGTTTGAGTCGATTTCTTGTAAACTGTTGTGAAACCCTCATTTTAAGGGTTTGAGAGTCTAAAAAGGGAATAAAAATCCATTCCACCAATGGAAACCTTTGTAAATCGGTGGAATGGGTTAGATTAGCATGTTTTCCAAGTTGGTTGTGTTTGCAGGTACAAGGGAAAGCAAGTTGCATAAGTTTTGTTGCTGCCCTAGGTGATTTTCATGATTTTCATGTTTGAATTGATGGCTCGAAGCTAGGGTTTGTTAAAAAGGATTTGGAACATAGTGGGAAATGGTTTAATAAGCATGTGCATACCGTATATGATGTTTATAAGCTTTGGGTGAGGAATTTTGAGTCCAGAGGTATAGAGAACCAATAAACCCTCATGCAAATAAGCTAAATTTGGCCTTTAAGATAGCATGATAGTCAAATTTAGGAGGTTACTTTTCAAAGTAAGTCTATTTGGTTTCTGAATATGTTTAAGAATGCCTTAATGTGTTATGGAAACTATTTTCTATTTTTGGATATTCAAATTGGTTGAAAAGTTGTACCCATTTTTTGTCATTTGGAGTACTACAAGCAAATAGGTCTCTTGGGTATGAGCGATGGAAGAATGGAGGAACCGGTGTTCTAAGGGAGTTTTTTTGGCTTAATCCGATCAATATTGTGATTTCTAAGGTGTATCAGAGGTTCACTGAGATTTTGGTGTCTTGAAACCACTATTTGGTGTATTTGTAGCCTTTGAAATCATATTTCATTGAAGAGAGTTTGTGAGTGTTTGGGTGATCTATCAAAATTAGTGCTTTTTGTCTTTGAAAAAAATTGAAGCCCACCATGATCTGCATCACAAAAACCACTTGTAAGTTAATAATTTGAAGGATTGTTTTCAAATGACTTAACCTGCAATTAGCATACAAAGGCTTTGAAGCATCCTCCATCAACTTGGCCCAATCATCGTTTAGACCCTCATTCAACATTCTATCAACTTCAAACCCTTCATCTAACATTGCTACCTCTTCATCTATGTTTGGTGCCTCTTCATCTCTCACACTCTGTCATTCTATCATATCTTCGTAATAATTGACATTCCAAGGGCTTATACCACTATGCCCATATCTTATCATATGTCGATAAATCTAAATTTTTTTTTCACCTTTCCACCAAGACAATCATTACATGGACATGAATATTTTTCCATGTCACTCTCATCAGCTATTCTCTCATCAAATTCATGGTATTTCAACCTTTGATGTTGATCCATCTATAATGTTCTACACATAGCAACAAAAAAATGTAGACTAAGAGACAAAAACTGTTTTGTTTTAATTGAAAGGAATTTCCATAGCAATAGAGTTATAGAGAGCAAATAAAATAGAGAGTGTAACTAATGAATTGTAAAAAATAGATTTTTTTAGTTTATATTCAAATTGTTGATTACATTGCATTGCACATCTTTCAAACTCAAAGCATTACTTCACATTGCATAACTAATAACTAGATGTTGATAGATGAAAAAATTTCAATTACAATATAGTTTTCACAAATTTAACCTAAGCAGTTATGCAAATAATTGACATTGCATAACTAATAACTAGGAGCAACTACCAATTGCATTTTCTTGTCATGGCATTCCATGAGACCACATTTCTTCGAGGCATTTTTTTCAAAAAGTTCACTGCCTTGTCTATGCTACCACATTTTTCATACATGTCTACCAAAGAATTTTATCAAACAGTTCATTGCCTTTTTGCTATGGCTAAAAGCCTATAACAAGTTCTTTCGAACAAGCTAAGGATGCTTGGAAAAAATCTATCAAAGCATAATAGTAAGCAATAGCATAGACAAGGTAGTGAATTGGTTGAAAAAATGCCTCAAAGAAATGTGGTCTCATGGTGATGGAATGCCATGACAATCCATAACAATTC
The DNA here is from genome assembly GCA_007258455.2 of Sequoia sempervirens. NCBI lineage: Eukaryota > Viridiplantae > Streptophyta > Pinopsida > Cupressales > Cupressaceae > Sequoia > Sequoia sempervirens. The sequence continues at coordinate 22,275 of VDFB02090547.1, forward strand.
GCTTGTCATGGTATTCTTCATGGAATTCCATCACCATGAGACCACATTTCTTTGAGGCATTTTTTCCAAAGTTCATTGCCTTTTCTATGCTACCACATTTTTCATACATGTCTACCAAAGCATTTTATCAAACAGTTCATTGCCTTGCTGCTATGGCTAAAATCCTAAAACAGGCGATTTCAAAAAAGCTATGGATGATTGGAAAAAATCTATGAAAGCATAATAGTAAGCAACAAGCTATGGTCTCATGGTTTTTTTTTGGCACGAAAATCAGCGTGATTTTATTTGCAGGTTTTAAACACATTTTTTTGGCAATTTTGCTATTTGAAATGGGGAAAAATCTTTGTGGTCAATTTTGTGCACTTTTTAATTGTAGTATTCTCACAGTTAGTGAAAAAGGTAGTGTTCATGAAGGAATGGAAAAGATGCATAGAGCCTTTCAATTATACCCATACTGTGCAATGACATTGAATCATTTAGCAAACCATTTTTTCTTTACAGGGTAACATTATCTTGTGGAACAATTGACTGAGATAGCTCTTGTTTCAACTAACCACCCTCTCATAAAATATCATTCATATTATAATCTTTCATGATATTATCATAGTAAAGGTGATTATGACACCACTTGTCAAGGAAAGCCAGAGGCCATAGTTTTTTTTGGATAGGTTCAATTGAAGCTGGGAGATCTTAAGAGTTCTCTCTCAATTTTTTAAAAGGTTTTGGAGGTCCACCCTAAGAACTGTGAGAGCTTAAAAGCTGTAGGCCATGTATATGCTCAGCAACGATAGGCAAAGAAGGATTTGGAAATTTTAAGAAAGGTAACTCGCATAGATCCACATGATGCCAATGTATTTATCAAGATTGGTGAGTTATTAATATCGTCAGACCCCAGTGCAGCCTTAGATTCTCTTAAGATGCCAAAGTCTCTTTTGAAGAAGAGTAGAGAAGTGCCCATTCAAATTTTAAACAACATTGGGGTTCTTCATTTTGAGTGTGATGAAATAGAGTTGGCTCAACAAAATTTTATGGAGGCATTAGGAAATGATGTTCTGCCTCTACATAAATCTCTATGGTCAGTTTTGTGCATTTTTTATTTGTAAGATTCTCATAGTTAGTGAAAAAGGTAGTGTTCATGAAGGAATGGAAAAAGATGTGTAGAGCCTTTGAATTATACCCATACTTTTCAATGGCATTGAATCATTTAGCAAACCATTTTTCCTTCACTACAGGGCAACATTTTCTTGTGGAACAGTTGACTGAGACAACTCTTATTTCAACTGACCGCCCTCTCATGAAATCTCATTCATATTATAATCTTGCACGATCTTATCATAGTAAAGGTGATTATGACACCACTTGTCAAGAAAAGCCAGAGGCTAAAGGATTTTGTGGATAGGTTCAATTGAAGCTAGGAGATCTTAAGATTTCTCTCTCAAATTTTGAAAAGGTTTGGAGGTCCACCCTAAGAACTATGAGATCTTAAAAGCTATAGGCCATATATATGCTCAGCAAGGGCTAGCAAAGAAGGCTTTGGAAATTTTAAGAAAGGAAATTCGCATAGATCCACCTGATGCCCATGCATTTATCAAGATGGGTGAGTTATTAATATCGTCAGACCCCAGTGCAGCCTTAGATTCTCTTGAGACGCCAAAGTCTCTTCTGAAGAAGGGCAAAGAAGAAGTACCCATTCAATTGTTAAACAATATTGGGGTTCTTCATTTTGAGTGTGATGAACTAGAGTTGGCTCAACAAAATTTTATGGGGGCATTAGGAAATTATGTTCTACCTCTACATAAATCTCTATGGTCAGTTTTGTGCATTTTTTACTTGTAGGATTCTCACAGTTAGTGAAAAAGGTAGTGTTCATGAAGGAATGGAAAAGATGCGTAGAGCCTTTGAATTATACTTGTACTCTGCAATGGAATTGAATCATTTAGCAAACCATTTTTTCTTCACTGTAGGGCATCGTTTTCTTGTGGAACAGTTGGCTGAGACAGCTCTTGTTTCAACTGACCACCCTCTCATGAAATCTCATTCATATTATAATCTTGCATGATCTTATCATAGTAAAGGTGATTATGACACCACTTGTCAAGGAAAGCCAAAGGCCACAGGATTTTGTGGATAGGTTCAATTGAAGCTGGGAGACCTTAAGAGTTCTCTCTCAAATTTTGAAAAGGTTTTGGAGGTCCACCCTGAGAACTATGAGAACTTAAAAGTTGTAGGCCATATATATGCTTAGCAAGGGCTGACAAAGAAGGCATTGGAAATTTTAAGAAAGGAAACTCACATAGATCCACCTGATGCCCATGCGTTTATCAAGATGGGTGAGTTATTAATATCATCAAAACCCAATGCAACCTTAGATTCTCTTAAGATGCCAAAGTATCTTCTGAAGAAGAGCATAGAAGAAGTACCCATTCAATTGTTAAACAACATTGGGGCTCTTCATTTTGAGTGTGAAGAACTAGAGTTTTCTCAAAAGAAAAATTATGGAGGCATTAGGAAATGGCATTTGGGTTGAATTCATAAATAAAACCCCCAGTGCTAATTCTGTAATTTTTCTTGTGCTCTTTAAGGATATGAAATTCTTCCATCGACTAGAAGAAGGTAGTGTTTCACTTGAGTTACCATGGGATAAAGTCACAACACTATTTAATCTTGCTAGGTTGTTTGAACAACTACATGATATTGAAAAAGAAAATCTTTTATACAAGGTAATATTGTTCAAGTTTCCTAATTGTGTTGATGCATATCTATGTCTTGCAGCCATGGCTCAGGCTCAAAATGCAATCCAACTAATCCTAGAATTAATTGAGGATGCACTTAAGGTGGATAAAAAATCATCAAATTTTTTATCTATGCTTGGAAAAATGGAACTGAAAACAGATGAATGGATTAAAGCAAAGAAATAATTAAAGCTGCACAAAGTGAATTAGATGTAAAGAATTCTTATGTTGACATTTCACTTGGAAATTGGAATTATTTTGCAGCTTTTTGCAATGAGAGGAGGGCTCCAAAGGTGGAGGCACAACATCTTGAGAAGGCTAGAGAACTGTATTGTAAAGTGTTGGCACAAAGACCAAGAAATGTTTATGCTACAAATAGGCAGCCATTGTGCTAGCTGAAAAGGGTCAATTTGATATTGCAAAGGAAATTTTTACATATGTACAAGAAACTGCAGTAGGAAACATCTTTGTTCAGATGCATGATGTGTGGGTAAATCTAGCACATCTTTACTTTTCACAAGGACAGTTTGAGCTTGCAGTGAAAATGTATCAAAATTGTTTGAGGAAATTCTAATTTGGCACTGACACCCAAATTTAATTATATTTAGCTCAAGCACATTATGAAGCAGAACAATGCCAAGATTATAAAAGAACATTATTAAGAGCAGTAGAACAATATTAAAAGTAGTAGATTGTAATGATTGTTTCAAATTTGTGTTTAATGTAATGAGGGTTTCGAATTACCTCTGAATTCGCTGCAGAGGGCGTCCCCAAATCCTATTTCACTACAGAAGGCCTCGACGAATTCAAATTCATTACAACAAACTCCAAATTCCTTTCCCTTGCTTTCCTTTCTAGAAGTCTCCAGGTCCTCTCTGAATCCGTATTTCCCATGCAAGTATTTGTTGATGAAAATGCCTCATGCCAGGCTAACAAATGAAGCGAGGTCAAGCGAGATGAATGAATCTGCAATGAACGCGAATAATCGTGCCAATATTTGGCCAATTTTTTTTTTAAATTGTCTAGTTTGGATTTGATGACTAACTATTTAGTCATTTTTAATTCTGTGACTAAATATTTTTTTAGTCAATGACCAAATTAGTCATTTATTTACTCATTTATAGCTGAGTTGTAAAAAATGAGTAGAATTTAGTCATTTTTAGTTGTTGTGACTAAAATGTTTAGTCACCTAGTCATTTATTTGCCAAATTCTACTAGTGATGGTTAGCAACAACTGATGCATTCATAGGTTGTAGGCCTAGGAACATGATAATATCCAATGGGACTGTGACCAGGAAATTGGTTCTTTATCCACTAGCCCAACCTCATGAAAATTTAGAGCAGATTATATGGCCTACCTTGGATATTCCCTACAAAATATCATGATTATAGAATGTAGCCCCTTGTTAGCAACTCAAGATGAGGATGAATTAATTGATTGTATCATATAGAATAACTAGGGTAGGGACCCATAGTAACAAGATTTTCTTTCATGTCTACATGATCCACTATAGAATATCGTACCTGCAAATTCATTAGAAGAATTATCCCAAATGTTCCATGCTCTTTTTCCACAACAATGTGTCCCCAACATTAGTGGACTTGATCTTTGATCTGTGCAATTAGAATCTAAAACATTGGAAATTATTCCAAGCAAAATGTTGAACATCAATAATGGATTAACTGAGGAACAACAAAATTCCTTAAACACTGTACTGCAAGCACATGCAATAACCTTTGCATGGGACTACGATGACATGAAGGGGATTGGTCCAAACTTGTGCATGCATATGATCTACATAAATTATGGTTACAAGCCAATTGTACATCCCCAAAGGAGAATGGACCCTACCTTAAGAGAAACAGTTAAGATTGAGCTACAAAAACTACTTGATACAGGCTTCATTTATCCCATTTCTGATAGTCAATGGGTGTCACCATATGTTATTGTCCCTAAGAAAGAAGGAAAATGGAGTGTATGTGTGGACTATAGGGAGCTAAACACAACCACTAGGAAAGATCAATTTCCAGGTTACCTTTCATTGACCAAGTGCTTGATTCCCTAGCAGGAAAAAAGTACCCCTTCCCAAATGGATTTAGTGGCTATAATTAGATAAAGATGGCTCCAGAGGACTAAGATAAGACTACATTCACATGCCCTTGAGGTACATATGCATATTATATTCTTCCCTTTGGACTATGTAATGCCCCATCCACTTTCCAGAGGGTAGTACTAAGTAATTTTTGTTGGAAGAATGAAGAAGGTGACCTCCGAGTTTGTTGTCGTTGATGCCAACACTAGTTGGTAACTGACTGAGTAAACTTTGTGTCTACACTTATCCGGTATTCTGATCCAAAAATACTCTCAATAAAAGGAAATTCTATGAGCTTTTGATATGTTGCTCAAGACTGTCAGGTACAACTATAAATGATTTTTCAACAAGGTTGTGTGATTCGGTTGAGTTATCCAAGTGACAGAAGATCGACACTCTTTTGGCTGACAGGGTTATGAATTTTTTATCTTATAAATGTTTAATGTGTTCCTCATTAGGTTTGAGCCGACCTAATTAATTTTTGTTATGATTTGTCGAATGCGCCGAAAGGAATTTTGATTTAAGTCGACAAATATTTTTGAGTTATGCATTCAATTAGGCAAACCTAATTAATGTATAAAGATGAAGCCATATATATATGTAAGTAATGTAGATGAAGAATAAAAAGGTGATGGATATAGATAAAGGAATAGTGTGAGATATAATGATGCGACAAGTGTGATAGTGCAAAGGTTTTAACAGTGTTGTATGTATGTGACCGGAGAAAAAGTTTTGATATTCCAGAGCCTAACCGGAACTGATCTCTGCACATTGAAGGTGTATTTACTCATTTCATCAAATTAGCAGTGAGCCATACCCTTTTGTATCTTGGAAATAAGCCATCTTTTGTATTCAGGTTGTGAGCCTTTCAAGGACAGTGCATCCTAGTAGTGAGCTCTTTAATATCTTATAACCGGTATAATATATTATGAGCTAATCCTCACTGTGGTTTTTCCCTTTTGGGTTTTCCACGTAAAAATCCTGGTGTCAATGTGTTATGATCTCTTTTATGTTTTGGTTTACTCTTGCAGCTAGATGTGGATTGATAATTGGATGGTTAGTAATTAATTGTATTAGTAGAATACTAATTCACCCCCCTCTCAATATTTGATGTATTCAACAATTGGTATTAGAGCTTGGTTCCTCTGAAGAAGTCTTACAACTTGTGGAAGGTCCCATAATTTGAATACATGGCTAACAAAAGCTATCTTGTTCCTCTGGAAGAAAACTCTGTATATGAGGAAATCAATGTTGTCAAGCTTGAAGAATTGGACAAAAGCGAAGATGAGAAGGAAATTCTGAAAGGAAACTTAAAGGAAGCAAACGAATGCATCAGAAAGTTAAGAGAGAAGATCAAAAAGTTCAAGGAAAGCCATAGAGAAGTCAGTGATCAGTTGAAAAAGGCTAATGAACACATTGTCAGACTGAAGGTGCAAGTAGAAGAGAAGAATCGAATTGAGGAGTGTCAAAAAGCTAAGATTTAGAATAAAATTGATGAATGTACAAAGCTTGAACAAGAAGTGGTAACCCTAAGATCTGATTTGGAAAAAGTGAAATCTCATGAAGAAAAATTTAAAACAAGCTCTACAAAGCTTGATGAGTTGATTGCATCTCAAAAACCTTCTAAGGATAAAAGTGGTCTAGGACTTGAAGAAGGACAAAGCTCAAAGGCAAAACCTATTTCCAGCAAAGTGGACAATCAGAAGAATTTCAAGGCAATATCAAGAACCAAAGGAGCAATATCGAAAAGATTCCCATCCGACAACCTAATGCTCAAAGGTACCCATCTTTTAATGGCTTTTGTTTCTCATGCAATAAATTTGGTCATAAAGCAACAAAATGTAGAAGTAGGATGAACCATAATAGAATGAGTCAGAATGTTGGATTCTTTATTGGACAATGCTATGCTTGCAATAAGTTTGGACACAGAGCTACTGAGTGTAGAAGCCAAATAATGTTGAACAGGGTTAATGCTAGTAGAAGGATTCAATCTTTTCAAGGCTACTATTACACATGTAATATCTTCAGACATAAGGCTAATTAGTGTAGGTCAAGGATGAATGCAAATCAGTTTATTTAAAGATATGTTGTGTGCTACACTTGCAACAAACCAGGACATATCTCAAAATTTTGTAGGAGAAAAATTGGGAAGAAACCTAATCTGAAACAAAAGAACAAGTCTGTGAAAAAAGTAGATCTTGCCAAAGTAAGAAAAGAAATGGAAAAAATTTGGAAGAAAAAAGAACCTGAGAAAAAGGATGAGTCAAATACATTTGTATCTATATTTGGTGTAGATGCCTCTTCCAAAAACTGAACCCAGTAATGGTTTCCGGGGGAGAAGTTACAAAAAAAATCTAAAAGGCCCCCGATATATGTGGTGTCAAGCAGTGACACAAGGATATGTGTTGCGAGTCATCATTCTGAAGGAACTGAAGAAATATCTGGCAAAAAATAGGTAGATCTAGAGAATTTTGGAACCCT
>VDFB02090548.1:0-16991 GCA_007258455.2 Sequoia sempervirens
GGTTTTAGAACACTATATGGGTTGCTTGTTTCTTAACAACTTGACAGTGTGTTTTTCAAAACTGTAAATAATGTGAGCATTTATTTGGTTGATTCAAATGAGGAAAGTGAAATGCTATTTCAATATTATGTTACATACATAGGTGCTTTTTGTCTACCAGTTAGCTTTCTCCTGATTGGAATAAATAAATTGCTCATATTATTTGTACAATTGGAAAACACACTGCCTCCTCTCAGTTGCAAAGGGTTTTACAACACTATATGGGTTAATTGTTTCTTAACACCTTATATGGAGATAGTGTGTTTTCCAAGGTTACAAATAATGTGAGCATTTATTTGGTTGAATCAAATGAGGAAAGTGAAATTCCATTTTGATCTCATGTTGCATACATAGGTGCTTTTTGTTTACAAGTTAGCTTTCTCCTAATTGGAACAAATAAATTGCTCGCATTATTTGCACAGTTGGAAAACACATTGTCTCCTCTCAGTTGCAAAGGGTTTTACAACACTATATGGGTTAATTGTTTCTTAACACCTTATATGGAGATAGTGTGCTTTCCAAGACTACAAATAATGTGAGCATTTATTTGGTCGAATCAGATGAGGAAAGTGAAATGCCATTTTGATCTCATGTTGCATACATAGGTTCTTTTTGTTTATGAGTTAGCTTTCTCCTGATTGGAACAAATAAATTGATCACATTATTTGGTAATAATTGAAAAAGACATCGCCTCCTCCTAGCCTGGTAAAAGTATCTTTTACAACACATAGTAGCTAATTCATTTTTGAACACTTTATATGGAGATAGTGTGTTTTCCAAGATTGCAAATAATGTGAGAATTTATTTGGTTGAATCAGATGAGGAAAGTGAAATGCCATTTGTTCTCATGTTGCATACATACGTACTTTTTGTCTACGAGTTAGCTTTCTTTTGATTGGAACAAATAAAATGCTCGCATTATTTGCACAATTGGAAAACACACTATTTCCTCTTAGTTGCAAAGGGTTTTATAACACTATATGGATTAATTGTTACTTAACACTTTATATGGAGATAGTGTGTTTTCCAAGATTGCAAATAATGTGAGAATTTATTTGGTTGAATCAGATGAGGAAAGTGAAATGCCATTTGTTCTCATGTTGCATACATACGTACTTTTTGTCTACGAGATAACTTTCTTCCGATTGGAACAAATAAAATGCTTGCATTATTTAAAATAAATGGAAACATTAATTAGCCTCTTAGCTTTAAAATGTGTGCTATTGGTTCTATAGGTTTTCTTGTTTTAACACATAATGGGTTTTGCAACATGGAATGTTACAAAATAGTATGAATGTCTTCAAAATCACACCTTCCATTGTTGTGTTTAAATTTTGCATGATTGAAAAGAAAAAGTGCACAAAATAATTGTAATTTGGAAAACACAATGTTGGTTTCAATTATTTGAATCTCCTTGTTTAAATGAAAAGGGTTGTCTCACGGTGGGTTGCTTGCTTCTTAACACATATGGTTTTGCAACATTGGATGTTACAAAATAGTATCAACGTTTTTAAATAAAATCAGACTGCATGGTTGTGTTTAAATAAAATGCTCGCATTATTTGCAGTGTTGGAAAACATAGTGTTTCCTATCAATTGTTCCCTCTTATATTGGTATATTATATGAATTAGCCTAGGATTTAGCTTCTCCCCTAATGGTATACTATACTAGTATTAAAGGCCAATTCATCTAATATACCAGTATTAGAGGGAACATGAGAAGCTAACTCCTAGACAAAAGCACCTATGTGTGTAACATGATATTGTACCCCTAATCCCCCATCTGACATGGTGGACAAAAGACACCGACAGAAAGACCTAATGGATCGGTAGCCCCGTGCTGTCACATGTCAAATGTCAAAAAAGGACGCATAGACCCAATGAGAAAGTAAAAAACCCTAAACATTTTCCACAGTTTCTTTTCTTTTGCTCCACCATTTTCTTCATTTTTTTTGTAGTTTGTTGGGGAGGGATGTGCAAGCATTGAAATGGAGTTGCAAGTGGCCAAACCAACACTGGCATAGAAATGGAGTTGTAGTGTTGGAAAACACACTATCTCCTATTAGTTGTTCCCTCTAATATTGGTAAATTATATGAATCATCCTTTAATACTGGTATAGTATACTGTTTCTTTCTAACTCCTAGAAAAAAAGCAAAAATATACTATACTAGTATTAAAGGAATATTCATATAATATACTAGTATTAGAGGGAATGGGAGAAGCTAAATCCTAGACAAAAAGCACCTATGTATGTAACATGATATCGTACCCCCATACTGGTGTCTAAATGGTTTTGAAACATTAGGTGGGTTGCAAGTTTTGTAAAACACATTGTTTTGCATCCTATATTTTTTTATAAAAATGCAACCCACATCACAACATACCCAAACCCTCATGGTTTTCAAGCCTATATATGTATGTGTGGATTACAAATAGTAAGAACACCAATTTCTTGACATTATCACTGATAATAAGTTTAAACTTTTTCAAAGTGGGGAAGCACAGTGCTAATTCTTCTTGGAAAACAATGGTTGTTTATAAAATAGTGCCTTTCATTAAAATTTCTAAGCTCTAAATAACACTTATACATACATTCATTTTCTTTCCTAAAATTCTAAAATGCAAAACATTGGGTTTTAGAAAACCCACAACCCACTTAAAGTTTCAAAACAATTTATGAACAAAACCCCTCATAACATTTCAAACAATTTAAAGTATGAAAACCATTGCATACCCTCAGTTAGAAACCCTTCACCTCAAGTTAGTTGGTCCTCTCCCCTACTTGTAGTGCGCCCTTGCTCTCAAACCCTTCGATTTCAACCTACAGAATGAGAAATCCTGAAGCACATCCTGTAGAATGAGAAAACCCAGAGCACATCGTGTTTCCCAAAGCGTTTCAATGAACAGTACCAGTTAAAATTTAAATCTCCCATCACCACCCTTCCCGTGTGTAATGGTTAGCTTGTCGCACAAGGCAAAATAACATGGACGTAATTCACTGACGAGACACCTCATTGTTTCCCGTGACGTTTCCTTCCGTTGTCGGTTCTGTCACTTAAGCCATCCATTTAGTGGGCCCTGCACTATGTCATCTCTTCATGTTATGTATGTTACCATGTATGTCGGGGATATGTCGGTATTTATGTTTTTATGTATTTTTGTATGCACATAGGTACGTTTTGTCTAGTAGTTAGTTGGCTCCGGAACAAGTGAAATCCTAGACAAAAGGAACCTATGTATGTAACATGATATCGTACCCCCATACTAGTGTCTAAATGGTTTTGAAACATTAGGTGGGTTGCAGGTTTTGTAAAACACATTGTTTTGCATCCTAGAATTTTCAAAAATAGTATGTATGTATTGAAAAGCTTTGTGTTATTTAGATCGTAGGACTGTGGTGATAGGCACCATTTTCTATACAACCAGTAAGGTATTTGGCTTTAGTGTGTAGAGGGTTTTACAACATTTTGTGTGTTGTAGGTTTCATGAATCATGTTGTCAGCTCACCTCCCACTGTGTTTTCCAACCTGCAATCATACTATGCATGTATATTTAGATCATATTAAGAAATAGAAACAAAAATTTTATTCTATGTAAGTCTTGTTATAAGGTTGATTTCATTACATTTGTACTGTCTAAATTACATTCATACGGTTTTGTTAAATTCTAGGTTTCAAAACATTGGTTTTCTCCTCCAACTCCTACATGTGCACTCCAACCTTCAGCTTTCAATATTTTCCAACCTACAAATTATATTGTGCATTTATTTTTAAATGATATGATGAAATTGAATTTCATTTTTTTTCTATAAGAGTTGCTATAAATTGTGAAGGTGAATGAACTTTAGTACATTGTTATTGTCTAGAAACTTTAAGGTTTTCATCAGAAGAATGTTGTCTATACATACTTGCATGTTGGAAAATAGTATGTGTTATGAAACCTCCAACCCAAATACTGTTCTAAGCTATGAGAGTGTCTTTCTGATTAGAGAATGTAGATATTTTATTTTTAATAATTTGTGTACAAAATTTGTATACCTTATCACATAGGACTCTCATGTTTCCATCCAACTGATTCTATTTTGTGCACTGACATCCTATTCTTCCTTCTTTTCATGTTATGTATATTTCTATGTATGCTTTTGTGTATGGTTTTATTCATTTTTGTATGTATGTAGGTGTGTTTTTTCAGTAAATTAGCTACTATTTTTTGGTCAATGAAGGTGATCAACAAGGATTTTGTTGACTTGTTAACCTTTGTTCTTGCAATGATTTGTATTTTTTTAGTCGTCCGTACAAGTGATGGTTCAGTTTACAATATCATTGAACAATGGTTATGATACTGATATGTCATTTACATGTTCATTGAAAAAGACATGATATGAACAAAAGTCTAATAGTGGTACGCGGTATCCTTCTTGTTCTATCTTCTATGCTCTTATTGATTATTGTAAGTTATGGCCTCTTTCATATGTTAGGAGAGATGAATTTTTTATATATCCAAATGAACGTTCAATGCTTCATAGTTCCTGTAGAATGGCAGATATAATTGCTGATGTATACTACTAGTGTTAGCAATAGGTTAAATTGGAAATTAAATTCACAATGTACAATTTAATATGTTTGATTATTGTCTGTGCAAGCTAGAATTTTGCACTCACCACAACATATAAATTGTATATTGGTGAAATTTGGAATAAAAAGAATTCTTTGTAGCACCAAATGTCTTTAATTTGTCAATTTAATCTATCGCTAACACTTGTCTTCCTTCCAAGTGGTTGATGTATTCGAGGAATTTTTTTTGAAGAAAATAAGGGCAGGTGGATTGAGAAGGACGCTTTTGGAGACATGAAGCTTCTGCACTAAATGCAGGTGATTCTAGCTATCATAGCTTGAATTGCAAGTGTACGGGTCAGTTAAAATTCCAAAATTTATTCTGCATTAAGAAGTTATGATATTTTTATAGATGAGATGCTTACTATGGTGAATGCAAAGAAATTCCAAATAAACATAAATAACTATGCATTTCATATGAAAACCCTACACGCAAACAAAACATTTTATTTTTCCATCAATGAAAACCCTTTTTCTTTAACCAATAGTCATTCAATGATTTTTAGAAAATGTAGACAAAATGCACCTACGTACATAAAAAAATGAAAAGTTTTTACTTTGGTTAGGCAACCTACAACTCCATTTTCCTTGCTCGCACCTCCTCCCTCCCCACGCACCAAACTGGAAAATGAAAATGTGGAAAATGGCGATGTTAGTTGTGTTTTTGTCTAGGTTTTTCACTTTCCCTCCCAACCGCGTGTCCTTTTCTAGTGACACCACTTGACGACACGTGGCTAGCCATCTGCCAAGTCTTTTCCTTAGTACTTTTTTTCCACCGCGTGGAATGGGGTATGGGGGTTATGATATCATGTATATAATATGTTATATACATAGGTGCTCTATGTCTAGGAGTTAGCTTTCTCCAACTCCTGGACAAAAAGCACCTATGTACACACAAAAGAAAATGTGGAAAATGTTTAGGGTTATTGACTTTCCCGTCAGGGTCGCGCGTCCTTTTCTAGCACTCGACACGTGATGGTAGGACGGAGTTAATGTTCGACCATCAAGTCTTTTTATCGATGTGCTTTGTCTTTCCACCACCTTTTCTGTTTGGGGGGTCTTTTTTCCACTGCGTGGGATGGGGATGGCATCATGTTATATATATCACATAGGTGTGTTTTGTCTAAGAGTTATCTTTTTCCAAGTTAGCTATCTCCAACTCCTAGACAAAAAGCACCTATGTACACACAAAAACACATGAAAACATACATAACAACATACATGTTAACATACATAACATGAAGAGACGACATAGTGCAAGGCCCGCCAGACGGATGATATAAGTGACATAACTAGCAAGGGGAGGGAACGTCACAGTTAATATGTAAGAAGTATTGTTATTGGAAAACACTCTGTGTTGTGGGTTTTCTCATTCAGCAGGTTGAAAGTGAAAGGTTGGAGAGCAAGTGGGGGAGATGAAAAACCAATGGAATTGAAGTGATGGGTTTGTAATTGATTGGGTTGTCACTTGTAAATGGTTTTAAAACATTGTGTGGGTTGCAGATTTTTAAAAACCAGTGTTTTTCAACCTAGAATTTTACACAAGAGTATGAATATTCATCTTGAAAATATTTTGTTATTTAGACTGTAGGAATGAAATGAAAGGCACTATTTTTAAAAACCCAGTGTTTTCCATGAACGATTAATACTTTGTATGGTTGCGGGTTGGAAAACATAGTGGGATGTGAGAGCATGATTTATGAAACCTTCAACCCACACCATATTGTAAAACCCTGTATGGACACAACTAATCTCTTGAAAAAGCACACCTATGTACATAGAAAAATGCATAAAAATATACATAACATGAGGAGATGGCATAGTGCAGGGCCCGCCAAGGCGGATGATAAAATTGATGAAATCGACATATGGGAGGAAACGTCATGGCAAGGAAAGCGAGGAGTTGTCCTCTCGCATCAAATTATGTCAAATTGTTTTTTCCTTGTGTGAGAAGCTATACGTTCACTATGGGAGGGAAGGGCGTTGATGTGATTAAGACGTGCATTTTAGATTGTAACAAGTACTATTCTTGGAAAACACTCTGTGTTTTGGGTTTTCTCATTTTGTAGGGAGTTGTAAGTTGAGGATATATAAGACTATCCAAATTCACCTAAGGGGTGAGTAACCAATTGGGTTGTTACTTGTAAAGGGTTTGAAAATAGTATTTGGATTGCAAGGTTCATAATACCCAATGTTTTTGAATATGCAATTACACATAGATAGTATGAATGTAATGAAAACATTTTGGTTACTTACACTGTCAAAACCCAATTGGTTGGTGACACCTCAGTTAATTTTGGATACTTTTATGTATCCCTCATCGGAAATTATATTGACAGTATGAATGCATTCATCAACCCTTAATTTTAGCAAACATTCCATTTCAATATCATCATAAGTTTGGAACATAAAATGCACATAATAGTTGCAGGATGGAAAACACACAGGATTGTGACTCACTTTTGGATTCTTGTTCAATGAGCACTTTCTATTATGAACACTATAACAAAACAATTTTTTTGAAGTTCACCTTCATATTTTATGACAACCCTTACTTTTAGAAAACATTCCATTTCAATATATGTTCATATGTTTGGAACAAAAAATGCACAAAACAGTTGCAGGATGGAAAACACATAGGGTTGTGACTCACTTCTCAATTCTTGTTCAATGACCACTTTCTATTATGTAGACTGTGTCAAAAATTGTTTGGATGTGTGTTTATAATGTGTATTATATTTATGTTAATACAAAATATACCGAAAGACAATGCCACCTGAAGTCTTATTGTTTATGGTAGCTTGCCTATAAATGAAAGAAAAATGCTGACATTTAAATCATTTGAGGTCGACTATTTTTCTCATCATGGATACTTTCAAATTAATAGTTGTATTAAATTATATTTGTAACAGTAAAAATTGCATTTCACTATCTTCATCTGATTGCAAGAAAAAAAAATGCTCACATTATTTGTAGTGTTGAAAAACACACTGTCCCCTATTAGTTATTTGCTTGTCCAAAGTTTTTGTTTCCCATGCACCAAGAATGTAAGGAAGTCCACCTTAAAATTATGTTTCTTATGATTCAAAAACTATATGCTTGCAATAAATTTTGGAATTTTAACTATCCCATAAAACTTGCAACTTTTTTACATATTACAGGCAACCATGGATGTATACTTTGAAGGGGTAAGTCGAAGAAAGTCGGACAAAGGGTAATATTGAAATTTGGTTTTTAATGTGTATTTTGATATTTTGAATGAATTGGTTGCATGTATTTGAATTTGATGTGATGTTTACATTCCTAGCATTAGAGGGAAAGGATTGTGAGAAATTTAGTGTCCATTTGGGACAGGAAAATGTGCCTCCATAGGGCAGCAAGAAGAAAGGGTTCCTGGGGAGGAGATCGTGCACTTTCCCTTTTAAAGCATGCATTTGTGGTTGGCTGTAATATGTGTTGTTGTAGTCACTTTTTTCTCTGATTTGAGAGCGGCTTTGTGATTTCATTAACAAAATTTCATTTCTGTTACAAATATGCTGATTTTGGCAGTATATTGGAAAACACACTATCCCTGGTTCTTTTAGAGGAATAAACTGGAAGAAAGGGTAATTTTGAAATCTATGTTTGAACATGTATTTTCATAATTTGAATGGATTCATTGCATGAATTTCAATTTGATGTGACGTTAACATTCTTCACGTTACAAGGCAAGGATGAAGAAGGAAGTGGCATGTGTGAAGAAACGTCGCTAATAAAATTGAGGCCTAATTTTATTGATTCTTGACACCAGCCTGCTCAAGTTCTCAATTTCCCTCAACTTCTATGAAAGAATCAAAAAAATTAAGGCTCAATTATTAGCAATGTTTCTTGGTTTGTCTCATTTTTCCTTTTCCTTCTCATTTATTTTCAATTGTATTTCTCCTCTATATGCTCATATAAATGTGTTATGAAAGTTATCTATGTTTGCAGATAAGAATTTCATATCTCTCGCTACTGATTCTCTTTCTCTGCGCTTAGATCAAATGTTTCCTTTTGCTTATATCCATATGTAATTATTGAACGTAGTCACTTATATTCATGGGTTTCTTACAGGCTGAAGGTGTTGAAAGTGCAATTGTCAAAGCAAAGGCTTCCCTGATCCCTTGTGCAAGTGGAATCACCCCAACGTCAGTGCGAAGGAAGGACTTAAAGAAGCCTATAAGATTTAATCTAACCGTCTCCTCAATTGCACATAAAAGGCATTGTAGGAGAGGATGACAATATTTTTTTTCCATTCAGTCTTTGATCATCTAATTATTGAACAATTATGGTGTGGAATTACATTATCTTTGATCATGTAATTATTGAACAATTATGGTGTGGAATTACATTATCTTTGATCATGTAATTATTGATCAATTATCCTGTGGAATTGCAATACTTTGGTATGCTTGAAGATTGCAGTCTTCTTCCAATAGTGGCATTGTGTGATTGTTAAGTTGTATTGTTAATCTTTCCATCATGGATCCAATCCCTTTGGGGTTTACTTTTTGATCATTTATATTGGGGATGTGGTCCCCCATTTGTGACCTCAACGATTCATAGCTCCGGGTCAAAATCATTTACTCCTCTTAATTAAAAAATATATAAGACTATGTTCTTGTAGATTTCATGACAATTTTTGTTGCCATGTAAAATTTCATTATAGACAATGTCAAATTCCATCAAATAATGGTAGGCAATGCCACCTCAAGTCTTATTATTTATGTCAAACTTACTTAAAAATGTAAGCACATGCAACTAGCACTTTCTGTTATGTAGACTGTAACAAAACAATGTATTGAAGTTGAGCTTCATATTTTTTAACAACCCTTACTTTCAGAAAATATTCCATTTCAATATCTGTTCATATGTTTCAAACACAAAATGCACATAATAGTTGCATGATGGAAAACACACTGGGTTGTGACTCACTTCTCAATTCTTGTTGAATGACCATTTTCTTTTATGCACACTGTAAGAAAAGAATTTTTTCAAGTTCACGTTCTTATTTTATGACAACCCTTACTTTCACCAAACATTCCATTTCAATATCTGCTCATACGTTTTGAACATAAAAAATGCACATAACAGTTGCAAGATGGAAACACAGTGGGTTGTGGCTCACTTCTTTTTTTTGTAGACTGTAAGAAAACAATTTTTTCAAGTTCACCTTCTTATTTTATGACAACCCTAAGTTTTAGAAAACACTCCATTTCAATATCTGCTCATATGTTTCGAACACAAAAAAAGCACATGATAGTTGTAGGATGGAAAACACAGTGGGTTGTGGCTCACTTCTTTTTTGTAGACTGTAACAAAACAATATTTTGAAGTTCACCTTCTTGTTTTATGACAACTCTTAGTTTCAGCAAAACACTCTATTTCAATATCTGTTCATATGTTTCGAACACAAAAAATTCACATAACTTTGCACAATGGAAAACACATAATAGCTCACTTTTTTTTTGCAAACTTATAAGAAAACAATGTTTTTTTACAATGGAAAGATCCAGTCCTAAAAATCCCTCTTCATTCGAAGGTTATGGTATTTTATCTTCCCTTTTTTTGTTTTGGGAGTGTGGAAATAACATAATAACAAACTTTTCAAGGATAAGGAGATGTCGGAGAATAATGTTTTTGAAAAAAAAATAGGCTTATAAAGGAAAACTTCAATGTGATTCCCCAAAAATCTCTTAACCTTGAAGCAGTGGTGTGTACTCCCTATGATCTAATGATAGCAAAGGATTGGAATATTAAAATTGATTTTTCTTTTGCATCCAAGCCAGCTAAGAAAAGTAGGGAGGGTGTGTGTTGGACTTTTCCTCCAAATGGCTGGTCTAAGGCCAACTTTGATGGCATTGCGAAAGGAAATCTGGGGATGGCCAGAAGTGGAGGTATGTTAAGGGACTCAAATGGTAACTTTATGGTGGTTGTGTCCATTTCCCTAGGCCATCAAACCAACCATGTGGCTGAAGCTATAGGAGCTTTTCAAGTTTTAAAGTTAGCTCATAATTTGAATATAAAAAATTTATGGCTTGAAGGGGATTCTAAAAACATCATTGAATATCTCCTAAGTAGGACCCACCCTCTTGGTCGATAAAGAATTGGATTGATGAAGCAAAGTCTATTCTATACAAGTTCAATGAAGTAAAAGTCTCACACATCTATAGGGAAGCTAACAACGTGGTAGATTACTTTACAAATGAAGGGGTAAAGAGGGAAGGATTGAACACGTGGCAAAATTTTAGGGATTTGAGAGCTAAAGTCAACACCTTACTAGATTATTATGTTACACATGGGAAAGAGGAAAATACTTTTAATGATTAAAGGGCAAATGGCTAAGTACATTGAAATTAAGAGATTTGATGGGGTCGTGTCATATTACTTAGCTGGGAATAAAAAGCGGCACGCTTTGTGGGTTCATTGGAATGGCTGCATGAATTTGCAACAGGTGCTCAGTGCTAGTAGATTCTGCAGTAAGGTGCAAATGAAAATGGGGGGGGATAGGAAAAGAGTTTAGCCAAATAGCTACGAGGTGCATACGAGGAATACTAAGGTCTAGAAGTAGGTTGTAAGAGGTGGTTTGGTTCCATTTCTGGAAAAACTTCATGGGTCTAATACTATGGCCATGGACTATTTTGAGAAGAACTGGAACAATGGTGAAATAATCCTCTTTGGGATAAAGGTGAAACTGGATGAGAAAATTATAGGGGAAGTGACTAGAATGTCCACTGAGGGTGTGAAGTTTTATCACGACAGAAGGTTTTATGACGAGGCGGTAATCAAATTCCCTAAGAAGGAAAAGGAGAAAATGAAACTGGTCAAAACTTCCAACAACTATTTCAAAATTGACACCATCAAGGCACTATGGAGAAAGGTGCTTCATGTTATAATGGAGTATATTACACTGGATGAGAGATTCACCAGAGTTTATGGTCATCATTTTGTTATTCTTAACCACTTCCGCCATAAGGTATGGATTTCTCTGCCTCATTATCTATTCTGTTCATTGAGCAATAGCCTTGAGGACCACAAGAAAAATCCTAGGAGATACCATATTCTTCATCCTAGTCTTATTAGGTTAATATATGAACACTATCAAAGCTTGTCGGCTTTATCCAAACTGGTTGCCTCCACGACGTCTAAGGACTATGACATGGATAGTGGGGGTTCAGAGAATTGACCTTACCAGGAGAGAATTACTGAAGCCCACCTGTCCTCTGTGATTTCTAGTAAGAAAACCTAGCCTAGAAAACCCCAACTTGCTAAAGCTAACCCCGAAACCTACCCTGACTGCCCAGTCCCCTTAAAGAATCCCGCTCTCAAGGGCTCCTCTGCCAATAAGTTGGTTTCCTACTTTGCAGACTCTCTAGAGGACAAAGCTGAGAACCCTGAAGTTAGCAAAAACTTTGTGTCCTCCCCTCCTACCTCTTTCAAAGTTGATGGTACCATATTTCCTAGTTCCCCCAATCCAGATGATGTTAACCTCATTTTAGAGTCTGGCGATATTCTTGCCTTTGCCAGAAATGGCATTGGTGACATTTTTAGGGTTTTGAAATGGGCCTATCAAGAAAATAATGATCTTAATCAAAGAAATAGGGTTTTGAATAGCAAATCAGAGGAATTGGAATTGAAGCTAGCCGCTCTTAGCAATGAAGAAGGAAAAGGGAAAAAGAACAGTACTGGAATAGGAGAAGGTGACACTGAGGAAAAGTATAAGATTCTAGAAGCTGAAATTGTCAAAATAAAAAAATAACATGAAAACTATGGTGGAACAAAACCATAAAATGGCTAGGCACAACGCCATAATCATCAATGTAATGTCTGAAAAGTTGGAAAAGTCGCAACAGGGCTCGCTAGTTGTTGACCTGGAAGAGGACAAGGATAAAAGCAAGAACGAGGACCAAGTTATATCGAAAAGGACCCATGCCAACCTTAAGAGGAAAGCGCCCCTTACTACCTAGATGGTTCAAATTTTAAAGAGGGGGGTTCAGGATATGAACGATTTGGAAGCTGAGACTATGGAAATATTAAAGGCCCAAATTTAGTTGTTGCTGGTGTTTTTTTGTCCGGTTTTTGGTTCTCCGCGGGGTCTTCTAACGGCTTTTTTTGGTGGTTGTGGCTCTATTTTTTGTTGTTGTATTTATAGCCTTTCTTCTCTTAGTGTCTCTCAAGGATTTTTATATCTATGCTTGTAAAACTTTGTGGTTTTGGGTCCCTATAAAACCCATTTTTCCTTTTCAAAACAAGCTTTTCAAGTTCACCTTTCTTATTTTATGACAACCTTTTGTTTCAACAAACACTCCATTTCAATATCTCTGCTGATATGTTTTAAACACAAAATGTGATACATAACAGTTACAATAGTGGAAAAAAATAGTGGTTGTGTCTCACTTCTTATTTTTTCCAAACTGTAACTAAACAATGTTATGAGGTTCATAAAAAAATGCACATAATAGTTGTAGTATAGAAAACACAGTGGGTTGTGGCTCACTTTTTTTTTCCAGACTGTGACTAAACATTTTTTTGAAGTTCACCTTCTTCTTTTATGACAACCCTTACTTTCAGCAAAAATTCCATTTCAATATCTACTCATATGTTTCGTTCTCAAAAAAATGCACATAACAATTGTAGTTTGGAAAACACAGTGGGTTGTGTCTCACTTCTTTTTTTTCTAGATTGTGACTAAACAATGTTCCAAATTTCACCTTCCTCTTTTATGACAACCCTTACTTTCAACAAAAAACTCCATTTCAATATCTGTTGATATGTTTCGTTCACAAAAAATGCACATAACAGTTGCAGTTTGAAAAACACAGTGGGTTGTGGCTCACTTCTTTTTTTTTTGCAGACTATAAGAAAACAATTTTTTCAAGTTCACCTTCTTATTTTATGACAACCCTTTGTTTCAATAAACACTCCATTTCAATATGTGCCGATATGTTTCGTTCAGAAAAAAATGCACATAATAGTTGCAATATGGAAAACATTGTGGGTTCTGGCTCACTTCTTATTTTTTCCAGATTGTGACTAAACAATGTTTTGAAGTTCACTTCTTCTTTTATGGCAGCCCTTACTTTCAGTAAAAAACTCCATTTCAGTATCTGCTGATATGTTTCGTTCACAAAAAAATGCAAATAACAGTTGTAGTTTGGAAAACATAGTGGGTTGTGGCTCACTTCTTGTTTTTTCCAAACTATGACTAAACAATGTTCTGAAGTTCACCTTCTTCTTTTATGACAACCCTTACTTTCAGCAAAAAACTCCATTTCAATATCTGCTCATATGTTTATTCACAAAAAAATGCACATAATAGTTGCAGTTTGGAAAACACAGTGGGTTGTGGCTCACTTCTTATTTTTTCTAGACTGTGACTAAACAATGTTCTGAAGTTCACCTTCTTTTTTTATGACAACCCTTACTTTCAGCAAAAAACTCCATTTCAATATCTGCTCATATGTTTCAAACAAAAAAATTGCACATAATAGTTGCACTATGGAAAACACAATGGGTTGTGACAAGTACTTGCAGGATGGAAACCACAGTGGGTTCTGACTCACTTTTCAAGTCTTGTTCAATGGGCACTTTCTTTTATGTAGACTATAACAAAACACTGTTTTCAACTTTTCCTTCATATTTTTTTTAAACCCTTACTTTTAGCAAAACACTCCATTTCAATATCTCTTCGTATGTTTTGAACACAAAATGCACATATTAGTTGCAGTATGGAAAACACAGTGGGTTGTGAAAAGTACTTGTAGGATGGAAAACACAGTGGGTTCTGACTCACTTTTCAAGTCTTGTTCAATGGGTGCTTTCTTTTATGCAGACTATAACAAAATACTATTTTCAACTTCGCCTTCATATTTTTTTAAAACCCTTACTTTCAACAAAACACTCCATTTCAATATCTATTCCTATGTTTCGAACACAAAATGCACATATTAGTTGCACTACAAAAAACATAGTGGGTTGTGACAAGTACTTGTAGGATGGAAAACACAGTGGGTTTTGACTCACTTTTCAAGTCTTGTTCAATGGGCGCTTTCTTTTATGTAGACTGTAACAAAACACTGTTTTCAACTTTGCCTTCATATTTTTTAAAAACCCTTACTTTCAGCAAAACACTCCATTTCAATATCTCTTTGTATGTTTCAAACACAAAATGCACATATTAGTTGTAGTATGGAAAACATAGTGGGTTGTGACAAGTACTTGCAAGATGGAAAACACAGTGGGTTTTGACAAGTACTTGCAGGATGGAAAACACAGTGAATTGTGACTCACTTCTCAAGTCTTATTCAATGGGCGCTTTCTTTTATGCATACTATAAGTAAACACTGTTTTCAATTTAACCTTCATTTTTTTAAAAAACCCTTACTTTTAGCAAAACACTCCATTTGAATATTTCTTTATATGTTTTGAACAAAAAATGCACATGTTAGTTGCATGATGGAAAACATAGTGGGTTGCGACTCATTTCAAGCTTTGTTCAATAAGCGCATTCTCAAGCTTTCTTCAAATTGATGCTATAATGACGTTTTTATGAGTTGTTGCTAAAAAGAGTGATTTCTTTGAGAATAATGATAGATTTTGTGATTAAATGTTGTGATCTAAGATTGTTTTGGGCAGAGAGTGGTTTACGAGATGATTTAAGATTACTTGCTTTGTGATTTAGGCCTAATTGAGCCTAGGTTGAAATGGTATAGTCAAGTTTTGTGATGTTTTCTTCAAAACAAGTATATATCTGAAAATGGATTATGTTAATATATGTCAAAAAAGGTTCCTAAAATAGTAAATATTCTATGGTGATTCAATATGGATTTGTTGGTGTACCCATTTTAGCCAAGTTGCTATGCTAATAGGGTTTTGGTCTATGTTTGCAAGAAAGTGTAATTCTAAGAAAACAAAGATAAAAGTGATTTTTTTTGTGTTGAAATTGCTTAAACAGTTATTTCAATGATGTATTTGTGGCTTGGAAGTACATTAGAGGCAGATGTAGTTGTTTTTTGTGATGGAGCAATATGATTTGAAGGTGCAAAGAAGGTGTCCTAACCGCAGAGACAAGAAATCAAATGGTTCAGTATTATGTAAGTATGTTACTGGTTTGTTTCTGACAAAGTATGACTATTCAAAGGTGTTGCAAGGTCTACTAACAATTTTGAATCAAGTTTGGCAGATTGAATGTCTTGTTGCCTTATTTGGAATATAGTTGCAAAGAGATGTTATTTGGTGAATGTTGGTAGTGTTGGTTGGTTAAGAATTCTCTAATCAAGTTTATGCTATGTTTCACTCAATTTTATGAAGGTTAATTTTTTTTGGAGTCTGCTAAATATTTGGAGCTAAGTTATGATGTTTTGTGGCTTTGTAGAAATGTAAAATCAACTGAAATTGATGGATTTTGATGAAAACATAAGTGAGTTTGTTGGTTGATCTTCTCAGAACTTTGTTGTTTGGGTTAGAAGTACCCCTTAATGGTTTTTGGTTTTGGTTGATGCTCTTGCATCAGTCAAAAAGTTAGAGGTGTTGTTGCACAACTTATAAAAGTATGAGACGCCACATCAATAGCTACATTGGAGGTTGGTGGAGGAGGGAATTTGTGTAATGTGGTAGTGGATACAGAATAGAGAAGAAAGCTCCCACTTGAAATAGGACATGTACACACACAAGTAATGATTATCCCTTTAAACAAAATCCAAGCCCATACAATTCACCTCCTCACCATTCACTTTGGCCAATAGGAAGAGCACTTGGCTGAAAAACATCCCCTTTGTAGCATCTGAATTTCTGCAAACTCATGCACTAGGAAATACAAATGGCATAGGTGGTTCAATTTCATCTTCATAGGAAACAAGAGATAGTGGCAGCCTTGTGTATCCATTGCTCAACAATTTGGCTGGTCATTGTTGAGTTGTGGAGGAAATGGTATGGGCCAAGAATTTTGTTTAAAGGGATAACTGTTATTGCTCTATGTAGATATCCTATTTCAAGTGGGAGCTTTCCTTTTTTTTTGTATCCATTACCGCATTACACAAATTCCCTCCTCCACCAACCTCCAATGTAGCTATTGTTGTCGCATCTTAAACTTTTATCAATTGTGCAACAACACCTTTCAATTTTGACCTATCAATTGTGCAACAACACCTTCCATTGTTGTGTTTGTTTTATGAAATTCTTGTCTTTTCGATTGCAGCTCTCTCCAAACAACATTAAGCTCCTCTTCTTTTAACCGTGACAGGTTCTTGTTTTTTAATTCCTTCTCTAAGTGGTTAATTTTAGTCTTCGCTTGTTTTTCTCCAGTTTGACCTTTTCTAGCTA
>VDFB02090549.1:0-12547 GCA_007258455.2 Sequoia sempervirens
GCTCAACCTTACTCCGGCGATCTCTGAACAAGAAGTTGATGCAGTGCTGGCCTAGTTTGTTGCTTACGCAGTCAGAGAGAAGAACAATGGGAATAGGGTCCTGTTGATGTGATTTTTATGAACGCACCAATCAGCAGAGCAAAGTGGTCCGAAGGCTACTCCGTTCTCTCTTGATCAAAGTATTCCGTGTGCTAAGATTGCGAGATAGATCACACGTTCAACTCTAAGGTTCCGAAATACTTGGAACACCCTCAGTTGGTTTGATGTGAATTGCTGTTTTCACGAGGGGACTTACACAATTGTTCAGAATACTTGCAGTAAACAACAAATATATGCTTTGAAGGGGATTTTCGTGCGAATGATTTAGCCTTGAAGTGCGAGTTTCCTAAAGCTAACCAAAAGTGTGCGGAATTAAAATGGATGCAAGGTTTAGAAGATCTAAATTCTAACCTAAATGCAAGGGATGTTAAGCTTAATTTCAGTGAACTTCGACCAAGCGTTGTCTAGCCTCCTATTAGATAGCTTCGACAAGGTTAGTGCAATCTTCAAAGGAGAAAAGGGATGTTCAAATCACGATTCAACGATGCAAGTACCATCACAACGATGCATAGCTACACATGAATCTTGACCGAAGTTAAGTATAAAGCATCCCAGTTGACCACGTAGGACAAGCTTACCATCAGTAAGATTGTTAGTGGTATGGACTAAAGAAGCTCACTTACATCAAACGTAAACACCCATAACTAACTATTAGCATGAAAATTAAGTCCTACTTGAAGTCGAAGGAAGAAGAAACCTCACAAACTACTCACAACAAAAGTTGAGTTCACCATCAATGAAATGCTTTTATTATGATTAGCCTTCGTGACAATCTCTTACAAAAATTCTCAAAGGGAGAATTCCCCTTTTCCTTCAAATAATGCAATGAAAACTATTCTAACTCCAAAAATGTCTACTCTCTATTCTGCTCTGATATCTCACTAATTGCTAACTACTAGTGTACAAATGAGGGGACCCCCCTTTATATAACTGGCCAATTTCAACGGATGGTCCAGATCGAATTACAATGGAGGGCTCAGATCGAGCCACCTCAGCACTAGACAAGATTAACCCTAAAAGCCGCCAGAAGGTGGAGGAGTGGCGTCATTAATGAACCCAAAAATAGCAAATTCCTCCTTGACCACTATGGGCAATTAATGCCCACTATCCCTCCAGAAGATTCTTGTCCATGATTCGGATTCCCTTGCTCTTCTCTCTAACCACGTAAGCTACGAACCGGGCCAGTACCTCATCAACTTCCTCCTCAGAAATTGCCGGAGTAAGATTGAGCTGATATTTGAGGATAGCTACCATCTGTTCATGTCGATCGCAAGACTTTCCTCAAGCCTCAATAGACTCCTGTGTGCTTTGAATAATTGCTGAGAACGTAGAGATGTTCTCAAAGTCAAGTTGAGAGAACATCTTCATCTCAGAGAAGAAAGGTTGCAACCTTGCCTTCAATCCGTCTATCTCTACCTCCTCGGGAGCTAGCCTCTTGGCGAACAATGCATCCAATGTATTGAGGATGCCCTCGTCAATATTTCTCAATGCCTTCTTGATTTTAGAAGACTCCATAGCTGCCATGTCAAAGAAGCCCTTTCCAGTGAATGCAGCTGAATGCCACCCAAGAAAATCATACTTGTCCCTAGCTTGGATCACTCCTTCATTTACCAAAGTTTGCGTGGGCACACGCATCAAAACAGCAAGGCGAGGAATGGTTTTGTCCTGGAAAATATGAGTGTCTCCCCAAGCTTGCTCGACACCATCCAAGCGCGAAAGGATACCAGATGCACTCTGAAAAGAGGAGACAAGATTGGCCATGAATTTCTCTGCCTCAGTGCGAACGCCGCTTATCCATTTATCTCCCTCTCGTATAGCTCTCTTCATTTCCTCAAGCCCACTGATTGATTCTCGTGGCAGATCAGGTGGAAGCTCTACCATTGGGTTCTCTTGAGCACCTGGACGTGCTAGATGTTGCACATATCTGACCAATGCCTTGTGCTCCTTCTTCAATCTCTTATACTTTTCTTCCTTTCGTACCAATCTATCCTTCAAAGCGTGAAAGGAATTTTCAGCTTCTTCAACCACTTGCACTCCAGAAGGACGTCCCAATTCAATTGTGGTGATGGTGTAATTCTCTGGCATTGCGTCACTTAAGTCATGATCCTCCCTTGGAACGACAATATGGAGGGTGCGCGAACCGGCCTCATTAGTCTCCATTTTCGAATACTTCCTTGCCTTCTTCCTTTTCGGTGACCTACTTGTTCTATTTAGAAGTTCCTCCATTTCAATTGCCAGGTCAACATCATCGTCCTTATCTCTCCTTATTGCACGTGAGAGCCAACTACGCTAAGTTTCGTAAACAATAAGGGGCTGCTCTTCAGTTGCCTCCACTTCACGAATCTCCTCTCGAGCAGTATTTTGTTGAGGCTCATCTATCTCCATATGTTGATTACTCTCCTCATGAGCTGCAACCCTTGACTCTATAATGCTTTCCTCTTCGAAAACTGTCCCAAGCGCATGATCAAAGTGGCTATCCGTTTCCGTCTCTTCCCCTTCATCTGGCTGATTGGCACCTTTAGGAGCATTAGCACTCTGACTGTCCAGCTCTCTTGGCATTGGCTGGTTAACTTCTCCAACCTTTGGCTCTTCATTCATTCGAACCCTCTGATCTGCAAACAGCAAGACTTCGCGCATGCTGGAAGAATGGGTCAACAACTGAGTAGATGATGTATCTCCCGATCCCTGAGGTTCCGACTGAATAGGTTCTTCCTGCTGTTGTGGCTCTGCAGCCTGGGCAATTTTTTTCTTCCTCTTTGCCAACACCGGTGGCCTTCTATCACCCATGAGGTTGTACGAGAGGGCAATTGATCTTCTCCTCAATCTGCGAACATGCTCCTCTACCCAAGTCCTTGTAAAAGTCAAGACGGGAATAGACAAAGTGTGTCACAAGTCATCTGGCCATTGTCGGTGGTGGGATTGTGTTCAACTTTATCAATTTAATGCGGGTGAATAAGTTTGGTATCCTCGTAGCAGTTCGGGACTGGACCCATGGCATTCTCGATTGAATTTTAAGAGCAGCTTTTGAAGCATTCTTTCTATAATCTCAGCTTGATCTCGACATTTGCCCAAATCCTCCAAGTGGGCCATTGCACGTACTCCTCACCGCAGCGATTTCAACCTTCCCTCGGGGATCAAAGATCACACGCGAGGTATGGAGGGATTAAGCGATGAAGCGCAATTCGCCAGCCGCCAGCAGGTACGCAGAAGGGCAATCCCTCAGCGAGTTTCAAACAATGGGAAGTGCTGACCTCCCTTCTTCAGCCTTCTTATAATTTTTGTCCTTAGGCCGCCCACGGTTACCGCCTAGGCAGCTCAAGCATAATCTCTATTATTATTAGGTAGGGTACTTTCGGTAGTTGGTAGGCGTTATGAACTTGTTGTGGCGTTTTCACATAAGCCCATTGGAAATGGGGACCCCAGGTGGCTTTGCTTTGGTTTTTGGTGTTAGTTTTGTTTTTTTTCAGCTGTCTCTCTCTCTCGTTCTATCTATCTTCAGGGATATTGCGGGTTTGTGTGACCTAACAGAGTGAAGTATGGCCAGAGTGATGGGAGTTAGGGTTTTGTCTTCTGGCTGAAGTGGGATGCAGTCGAGAATAAAGTCGATGGGGTGAAATTGAACTTAACATTGTTGTACGACATGTTTCCGGCCGGGCTCGGCAAAAATTTATCGAGATTAGAAGTAACTATTTTTTAGTAAAGTGTACAATTCTGAACGAAATCGCCCGACATGTATTTGAGATTACATTGCGTGGAGTCCACCCGCTTCTAGCACGTCGAGCACATCGAGGGCTACTCCGCAGTTAGATTTGAACTAAAACAGACAACTTGCTATTTTTAGCAGTTCCACCTTCAGAGGCAATTTTTAGGGCTTAGATGTAGAATTTTTCAACGCATGTCTGGAGATTCCTTGTGGGTTTTTCGAGACCTTTGCAATGATATGACATGCAAAACGAGACGATGACTTTTAGCACTCAGCCTTCGGAAGCCAATATTAGGGTTTGCATACGAACGTTTTCAGCGCATGTCGGCATATTCTTTCTGGGTTTTCCAAGAGCTTCGCGACGGTGTAACATGCAAATGGAATTGATCACCTTCAGAAACTTACTATTTTTAGCCAGTGCTTGCATGTTGAAGATTTTTCTGGGTTTTTCTGGGTTTTTCGAGATTTTTTAGTCAGTGTGACATGCAAAATCATCCAGCAGCCGGATGGTCACTTTTTCGGCCACTTTCTATTTTTAGCAAGTACCACTTAGGCAGCTGCCCAGCACTTCAGAACTGCAAACTGACCACCATGCAACTGAAACGAGGTCAAACGGAGCTCATCTGAGCAACATGCACAAAATTAGGGTTTCGAGCTTCAGCGCTAAAAATGAGGAGTCAAAGGTTAAAATGTGCAAAATTGAAGTATCCATCATGATCAGCATCCTTTCGAGAATCTGCTGACAGAATTTGAAGGCAATCGGAGAACCTGCTATTTTTAGTAAAATGTTCTAGACGCAGGCTATAAATAGAAAGTCAATCTCAGGCGCCGGCACAGATAGGCAAGTTCACTAACGACGGGCACGCTGTCCAAATTTCAAGTCAAACGGAGCTAAGGAGGTCTCAGAAACGAGCACTTACTGTAAATAATAAGTCACTTCAAAAGCAGCTATAATTGGCAGGTCAGCATCGATCTCGGCGGATGGGAATCAAAACGTAATGAGAGGACGAGATTTAGAGGGGCCACCGAGGGCATCATGAGTTCTAAATGAAGTCGGTCAGATTTGCTATTTTTAGCGAGTCAATTAAAATCAAAGTAACACGACAGCGAGGCGGCTTGTCGATCCGCGATCAATACCCCTTCAAGCAATCAACCGCCAGAGGGTCGAAGACATTTTTATTCCTATTTTGGCCAAAAAAGTTGCTGCAAAGAAATGTAGTGCATGGGATGCCGGTGAGCTCCAGCCATCGAGATTGAACAAAAGCAAAATCCAGCCTTTTGGAGCTTGAAATTAGCTTGAAGTGCAAAATTGACTTTCTAAAAATAGCAAATTAGGGTTAGCATGATCGAGTCACCCTAAATCCGGCAAAGGGCAAGAAATCCACCAAGTTTGATAATTTTTCGGGTCCAGCATCAAAACTTGCTTTAAAAGGCCAAAGACAGATCAAAATTCTTGAAGTGTTTGAAAAATGAAAGAAGACCTCTCCATTTGCCCCCTCAGGCTGGCAGGAGGCTGGAAAATTTCCAAGTAATGAAAATTTGATGCTCCATGGGTAAAATGCGCCTTGACTTGTGAAAGGTTGAAGAAAATTGTCTAAGTGCTTTAAATTTGAAGTAGGTGCCCTCAAATGTGCCTTGCCCTGCATGAGGAGTTCAAAGAATATTTTAAGTGTTTAAAATTCAAAGTGGGCCCCCCTCCTAGGCGTCTTAAATGGTGAGAGTGGTGATAAAATTTTCTAAGTGTTTCAAATTGAAACTTCACCCCTCCAAACGCGCCATCATGGAGGAAGTGATTAAAAATATGCTAAGTGCTTAAAGTTGAAGCACAAGGGCTTGGAAATGCGCCCTTGAGACTGGAGAGAATAAATTGATGGGATTTCGCCTAAGCGTTGAAGACTGGAAGTTGGCAAGTCAAAATGCGCCCTTGAGAGAAAACATGTTAGAAATTAAAAGTACCACACATCATGTGCGCCCATGATAAAACTGAAGGCTCTATGGGTTATTTGCGCCTTAAAGAGGGAGAATTCTATAAAGTATTTAAAATCTGAAACTCAACACATGCGCTTGTAATGAAATAGAAGGCCATGGGTCCAAATGCGCCAATATGGTTAAAGTTTGGAATTTTTGCTAAAACTCAACGTACAGGGGTGTATTTGCGCCTGGAGAGGAGAAGGGTGATTAAAATGTTTAAGAGTTGAAATTAAAAACTACTACTCTCAAAAGCGCCCCCAGTTAAAACCTTGACACATGATGTGCGCCTTCCATGAGCCAAGAACTGAAAATTTTCTAAGTGCTAAACAAAATTTTTATCGAAATTTCAAGATTGAAACTACATACTCCCATTTGCGCCTCAACATGGAGATTGCTTAAGTGATTTTCTAAGTGTCTGGAAAGTGGTCGAAATCAGAACATCTATTCCCATATGCGCCCCCCTTTTTGGCAGAGAGATTAATCTAAGTTGCGAATTTGAAGGATACACTGAGATTTGCGCCTGGGAGAGGAGAAAGGAGAGCTCGATTTTTTAAAAACACTTCAAATCTGGAGCTAAATACCTCAGCCGCTCCTAGGAATGTCAACTAGAGAAAATTTTAAGTCTGGAAAGTGGAAGCTTCAGACATCATATGTGCCTGGGGTAAGAGGGTAGCTTAAAATTTAACCAAGGCGTAGAAAATGAGAGCTCAGTCTGCCATATGCGCCTCACTTTGGAGGGAGAACAAAAAAAAAAAAAATGTGCTAAGTGTTAAAACTGGAAGTCTCTACTAAGAAGTGCGCCTCTGGATGATAAAAATGAAACCTCCATATTGCACTTTGAGGTCCACCATGGATATGCGCCCAGGATAAAAACGGCTAAGCTGAAAGGAGAAGTGTTGATTAAAAACCGAATTGAAAGTATGAGACCTCAGATGCGCCTAAAATGAGGCATCAAAGTTAAAGTCATGATATGCGCCTCAAGATCAAAGCTCAGCTCTTCATATGTGCCTGAAGAGTGAGTTGAAAAGTTGCTAAGTGTGAAAAATTGGAAGCTTAGCCAGTCATATGCGCCTTTGACCAGAAAAGGGTTGATGAAATTTAAAGAAGACTCCTCTATATGCGCCCCATCAAAAGTAAAGATTCTAAGTGTTTCAAATTTAAACCTCAACACTTAAAATGCGCCCATGCAAAGAGGAGAGGTCAAAGCAAGTAAAAGGCGTTGAATCCATGCAAGGCGTGTGCATAAAGACAAAAGACAAGTGGCATATGAGGAGATCCCAACGCCTTGAGGTGGGTCCACCTTGTCATGTGTACGCCCAAAGAGGGTGCAAGGAAAATACTCTAAATGTATTGAAGTTGATATGCGCCCACCTCTCAAAGGGATCAACAAGTCAACAATGGTGTGGTAAATTATTCTTGCATGTGCCAAATGCGCCCATCCTCTTCTGAGTACTAAAGGCGCCAAGTAAAGAGTAAATGTTAAGTAAAGGTGAGGTGGATAATGCTAGGCGTTGAAAATTAAGAATGTTCTCCATAACATCAAAAAAGTGCGCCCATCTTGAAGTTGGTAAAGATAAAGTGACTTAGGCGTTGAAAGTGGAATATTCCCCATGAAGTATCAAATGCGCCCAAGACATAAGGTGGTGAGATAAAGTTGATAAATGAATGATATGTTAGGCGAAAAATAAAACATGTTGGGCGTGATACGTGCTTTCAAGACAATTTTTTTTTATAAATCGAAATTTTCCTCACCACAAGCAGAAGGATTTGAAGATGATTTTAAAAAAATTTCTAAGGCACATTTTCAAAATACAAGGTGATCTAAAATTTCTCTAAGGCAAAATATTTTCTTCCTCTATAAAATGCGCCTAGACTCTGAGGTGGTGAAATTTCTCAAGATGCTTAAGACAAATTGCCGGAGATGGAAATTGAAGGATTTTGGTACAGATAATAAAATTTTATTTTATTTTCAAAGTTAGTGAGGAAATCGCTTTTAGGAGTTGAAGAGAATGGAATAAATTTGATGAAATTATTTTTCTAAGGTTCATAATTCAAAAAGAAAAAGAAAAAAAAATCAAATGAACCCGTTCGTCGTGCACCCATGAGTTCAACGTGTTCTGATGGAAATTTTCTTCTGGGTATTGATGATTTCTGTTGAGGAATGGATTTTAAGGTCCTCCACAGCTCGCCGAAGCTTTCAGGATAAAGATTTTGATGGGCACCGAATTGATGAGTTTTCCTAAGGGAAAATTTGAAAATTTTCTAAGGCAAGGAATAAAACGCGTTTTCAAGATAAAATTTGCCTTGGCGATGAATTTGAAAATGATCGCCTAGGTAATTTTTGATCAAATTTAGATGAAAACATTTTTCTCGAGCCAGAATTGAATGAAATATTAGAGTTAAGTGCGCCAGGCAAAATGAAAGATGGGTTGAAAATTTGGCTAGGCAGAAGAATTTAGCGAAATTGCTTCTGAAAAGCGATGAGCCCTTGATCAAAGCATGAAAATGGAGTAAAAGGTGAATTTATATTATGATATATTTCAATGCCTTTCTCCACCAGCGGCTGCGGAGGGCGTCGAGATCAGGTGACTAGGCGTGAAGCACCGTGATTCAGGCGACATCTCAATCAGGAAGGAAGTTACAAGAAGTATTTCATTTGTTACTCACGTGACAAAGAAGTTGAAAGCTGACGTCAAAGAGAAGAAGGTCAAGGGCGGTCACGAGCCGCTGCGTCTACAAGCCCAGATCTTCTAGAGGCCGATTGTAGGCATTCAATACCTTTGCTATTTTTGGGAGTGAGTGGGAATATTTGATTCATTTAATGTACCACTCCCTATTCTGGTGGTTTTTAGGGTTAGGGCTGAGGTGGCACGATTCTAGCCACTCTATTGATTGTAACCCTAGCCGTCTTTTGGGACTTGGCTAGCTATATGAGGAGTCCCTCTTCATTGTACGACGTCAGAGCCGATGAAACCCGATGAATTAGAGTAGAAGTCAGATGAAGAGAACAACTAGAGTAGTAAGCAGGAGTAACTCCAAGTATAGATTGATAGTGCTTGTTTGAAGAGAAGGGAAGAGGGGTTTTCCCGTGGGGCTTTGTAAGAAATTGGCTGTGAACACTCTCTCAACAAAAGAATTTCATTGATGATGAATTTAAGTCTTTTGTTGTGAGTAGCTAGCAAAGAGTTTCTTCGTCCTTCGATTCAAATGGTAAGCAAAATAGTTCAAAGTAGTATAATTTTTCTCATTTCACTTACAAGTAGATGTTAGAACATGGAATGTAGAATTATTTGAGAATCTAAGCAAACCGTCATCCATTACCACTAATTATGTTGCTGATGGTGAATGCATGTGTAGTCCATTTGGAATATCTTCATATATAGATCATGGTTGTATGTTGCCACATGAAATGTTGGTGACATTCCATGCCTGCTAAGTTATAGTCGAGAACACCTGAACTACTCCTCTGAGGTGCCATGAGCTAAGGTGATGCATTTTCGATCTGAGGAGCCAGCGAAGTCAGGTTAGAGTTTGCTGAAGTTGAGCTCAACTATCCATGGCAGAATGAATTTAGACTCTATAACCTACCCATTTCAATTCGATTGCTAGGTTAGAATATAGAAAACCGAAAAGCCTTCATATGAACCAAATCTTTAGAGCAATTCAAGCCAGTCCCTTGAGAATACCGGCCAAATCCTTGATCAAAGTGAGCCTAATGCTGAAGAACCTTGATTGAGCTGCTTGTGAACTTTGCAATCTCTGGCCTCGCGAATGGCTGATCAGAAATAGGGAAGCCGTTGGCAACTTTATTCTCGTTAGATGCAGTCCTTGAAAAGCAATCGCTTATCTTGCTGTTCGAATGGTGATTGTCATTGACATTGCAGATGTTAATTCCTCAAAGTTTATTTGGCGTGAAATGCTCCAAGATTCTGATTCCAATCCTTCCATGTTTTTCAGTTTGAATTTCAGGGATGTTATCTCTTTGAGGTTGTAGGGAAGGTTAGTGCAGTTTTGGTATAATGGCTTCATTTGTATGATCAGAGTGGAGCAGCATCAGCATGGTGGGTCTTTTCAGAGATGGACATGGGACCCTAGGATCTTATATGTTTTGTTGGGATTAGTTTGGAGTGTAGTGGCATTGCTTGAGGACAAGAAATTTTTGGAAGGGCAGACTGTAATGTGCCCATTTTAGCCAAATGCTCTTCTATGATTGATAGCCTATTTTCGGAAGCCCGTAGGCTACTCAGAAGTGGAAATTAGGGTTTCCTATTTTGCAGGAGGTTTCAGATGCATTTTTGAGGGCTTGCATGTGATTTTTTCTGATGCATGTCTGGTGGAGCTTTCTGGGTTTTTGGAGAGCTCCAGAATGGTGTAACATGCATTTCCATCTGACAACCTTTTCTGACACTTACTATTTTTAGTAAGTCACAACGGTTGGTCGTTTCAGAGGTTTGCTCACTGGAGTTTCGAGATTTGGTTTGCAAATTCTTTCTGGGTTTTCAGAGAGATTTGCAGTGATATGACATGCAAATGCATTGGAAAACTTTTCAGAATTTACTACTTTTAGTAAGTTCTATTTTTGGCAGTACTCAGGTTGGCTGCAATTGAGTGAGCTTTCTTTTTCAAGTAGGGCAGTTGAGTATTTTTGGATTTAGCTTTTTGAGGTGCATTTTAACGAAATGATTTATTTAAGTCATTTAATTATTATAATGTGATTTTGATCCCATGGCCTAGCAAAATGACTTAATGTTATTTTAAAAAGGGGGACTATGAGGGTGGACACCTCATTATGAGGTATTTTAATATTTCAAAAGTTATTATTATTCCTTTCTTGTATTGGACACCAAAATGATGATTGGAGAAAGTGAATTAAAAATTAAAATATTTTCAAGACAAGTAGGGCGTCCCATTTGGAGAAGCTAAAGAGTCACCTCAAACTTTATAAAAGGAGGCCTTTGCTCATTCATTTGGGATCCATTGCTTAACATATCGAATTGTTGCCGAAATGATTTCAGGCTTATGGCTTCGAGGAATGCATAGCTCCTAGCAAGAATCCAATTTTGTGTTTGAGAGTTAACACCTAGTTGGAATTGAGGCTGCTTCTCACTCAGACAAGCAGATTGAGCATCATTGTAGAAGAGTTTTGATGATATTTACAGTTTTGTGTTTGCTGGTTTATGTATGGTTGAAACAGATTTTCAATTGCAGTTCATGGAGTGATTTTATTTTGCTTGTGGGTGTTTGTTGATTCAAATTCTATGCTAGAGGCGCCCTTATTTGTGCATTTGCAGATTTTATCTTGAAGTCTCTAATTTTTTAGAGAGGTCGCCTCTTCCTAGGGCCGTACCATTTCATCTAGCTAGCATTGGGATTCGAGCCTTTCATGTGGTGGTTGTTTTGCATTGTAAAACCCTTTGTTGCTGGTCATTGTGCCTCTAAGGAGTGTTGTTTCAGTTTTGGAGTGCATAAGAGTTGTTTTGTGGGAAAAATAAGCATTTTGGGGTTTGCTTAGTTGCTGGTTCGTGCTTCAGTTTTCTGGTATTTCACATCAGACTTAGCTATTTCCATTTTATGCTATATTTCTTGGGTGTTTCCATTCATATTTGTAAACAAAAATAGTGTAATCATTGTAGTTGATTTGGAGTAGATTTGTATTGAAAATCATTGTAATTGCTGGTTTCAGTAGTACTTGTTGATGTGTTTTTCGTGACCGCACCAACACAGAATAAAGTTACCAACGGCGACTCTATCCTCTCTTGAACAAAATATCCTGCATGCTAAGATTGCTAGAAAGATCATGCATTCAACTCCAAGGTTCCTTCATGCAGTGGATAGTCTTAGTTGGCTCAATGTGATTTTGTTGGTATTTCAAGGGGACTTACAAATTGTTCAACGTGGAGAAAATTTAGATATCAAAGATTGTCTATAAAGCTCTTGTTTTGTAAAACTAACTAGAAGTCTTGAATTTAAAGAATACGTTTGCTTAGGGATAGAGTTCTAATCTACTCTAAAATTGGATATGGCGATCAATTCCTCCTGAGACTTCTTGAGGCTCCGCTTGCCTCACTTGATACGGCTTTCCCTTGAGAATGCGGTGTGCAATCTTCAAGGGGAGTAACTAGAAATGTTCAAAGTATAATTCACAATGGAGACACCGTCACAACGACGCATGCCAACATGAAGATCATAATCGAAGTTAAGTCCGCAATATTCCATTTGACCACGCAAAGCGAACCCACCATCAGCGAGCCCACTAGTGGTATGGATTTAACGAAGCTTGCTTAAATTAAACACCACATTCCACAACTATCACCTACGTGCATGAAATGAAACTTATTCTACTTTAAGATTCTATTTGAATCGGAAGGACGAAGAAATCTTGCTAGCTGCTCACGACAAAAGATGAAATCATCATTAATGAAAACTCTTTTTATTGAGAGAGTGTTCACAACAACTTCTTACAAAACATTCAATGAGAAAGTTTTCCTTCCTCTTCAATCTACACTATCAATCTATACTAAGCTATCTCTAAGTTGTCTCTCTATCTTCCTATCTCTGAGCTAATCTAATCTCTATTGAATTACAAATGAGGGGGAATGCCCATTTTATAGTTGGCCCAGTCCAATGGACGGCTTGGATTACAATCAGATGGATGGCCCAAATTGTGCCACGTCAACCCTAACCCTAAAAATTGCCAGAATAAGGAGTGGAGTAATAAATGAGCAATTAATGTCCATCTTCTAGAAGATTCCTGTCTGCAAATGCGTTTGCATT
>VDFB02090550.1:0-23626 GCA_007258455.2 Sequoia sempervirens
GATTGTGTTGCTTGTGAGTCAGTTATAAACACATTGCTTGGTTCCAAAACAAGAAGACAAACATTAAACAAATCATTGAAATTTCAAACCCTTTGGATTTTGATGTGAATACCTTTGAAAATTCAAATATTACTGCTTGTCCGTAAATATTCTATCTTTAGAGGTTTCTAAATGTTTTGAATTATATTTAAATTCACACCATTCCAAATTCAACATAAGGAAACTATGGCCTTGGCTTCTTGATTTTCACATAATGGACCTTGTGGAATGAAAGGTTTCTTAGACATAGACATTTAGTTTGAAATTTAAGCAAGACAAGTGGATGTGGTAAAAATAAATTCATTAATCAAGATCAACTCACAATTGATCCCCACACATGTGCTTGTATTCATGATCTCTTGCAAGACCAAAAGCCTTAAGCGAAGATCCACATTCTGTTCCTTCAAAAATATACATCGTAGTTCAAAGTATATCAATAAACACATCTTGAGGAACTACCACAACCGTGATATCTCAAGGTAAGAAATTTTTATGATTTCCCTTTGAGGAACGAACTAGACTTACATATCCAATATGGGCCTAGCATTTAAAGTATTGAACTTTTGGGTTTGAGTTACTCATAGGGTAAAACATGTTCTTCAATATCTCGGTCTTGTAAACAAAGTCCCTTTAGGTTCACTTAGGATCAAAACAAACATTCCATCCATCCCAAACATCTATCAAAATTCATCCCACAAAAAAATTTCTAGAGCTTTGGAAACATCATTATGATAGACTTTGTAAAATCATTTAAACCAAATCAAAATCACCTTGTTTAGTTAGGTGTGTGGGAATGAATCCTTTCTCACACATTTAGTTAAATTAGCATCCTTTGAACAAGTTTATCCGAATATCACAAGTCTATCCTAGGATTTAAAAGTTCATTATCCAAATCCAAGAATCAAAATCCAATCCTAAAGTCTAGTATTGACCCAAAGTTCTTAAAGTCCAAAAATTCATATCATTCACCCCTCATTTCCCATACCATCATCATTTGATCCTAAAAAAATCCTAGAATTTCCTTTTGGACCTATAATTAGATCAACCAAGTGAAGTCAAAGTTTCATCACACACACTTCCTAAAGTTGATCCCAATTTTTATGGTCCAAACAAGAGCACAATACAAGAAGAGCATGGAACAAAATAAGGAAACATCAACCATGAGTGATTTGAGCCAAACTGAAGTCGATCCAAGGGCATCTACCAACCCTCTACCTAATCTCCCTCAACTACCTCAAGATTCTCAAGAGGGGGTGTGTCAAGTGGAGGATGTCACAAACAATTACAAAGAGATGTCCCATGATGAGTTGCTCAAATTGGTACAAAATCCTAACACCCAAATTTTTTTCAACATGGTCATGAGACTAAATCCCACCCAATACATGTTGGCATTGGAAAAATAAGGGGCTAAACTCCCTTCTACATTTGATGTGAGTACCATCATTGAACAACCCATGGGAACTATTTCAAAAAAAATCTTTCACACCATCTTTTCCAACCATAGTCCAACCCATCTCCCAACCATCATCATCACACATTCCAAGTCAACCCATGACCACCAAAGGGAGCTCACTACTTCAATCCCTTCAAGGGTACCCACTTGTCAACAATAAAAACTTGGAGGCCAACACGGTATTGGGTATTACCAACACCATCCCACAAGACAATCAACAACCATATGTGCCACTTGTCTTCCATGACATGAATAATTTATCCACTTTATGTGCCACACCTTCCTTTTCCCTTGATACACAAGGTTACACTCCAAACATTTCACAAGGACAAGTGGATCTATTCAGAAAAGTGGGCACCCTTGATGCTTCATCTTCACTCCTTGGACACACATCACAAAAATATCCACTAGTTCCCATCATAACTCCATCACCTACATTGATCCAAGGTTTAAAACAAATCACTTCATCAAGTACCTTGCCTCAAAATCAAATCAATTCATTCGTCATAAATCCAAATATGCCACTAATATCGCAAAACCAAGTGGCCTCATCCCAACCATTTATCACACCATCAACAACATCTCAAACATCGCAAAGTCAAGTCTCTCAAGGTTTAGGCACATCAAATTCAATTCCAAATCCACCATCTATCAACCAACCCCTTGTCATCACATAACAATCGCCTCAACAACCACCCCAAAAACCCCTCAACATATCATCACAAAAAAATTCACCACCCCCACCTCAAAATCCCAATGCAACAAATAAATATAGAACCACGTTGCAAGCAACACAACAAGCTTACCAAAAGGAATTACAACAATTACAAGAAAAACAAGCGCAAGCGCAAGCACAAGACCAAGCACAAGAACAAGCACAAGCTCAAGACTTGCAACAACAACAAGCACAACAAGCGACACATCAAACACAACAACAAGCACAAGCACAAGTGCAATACCAAGCACAACAACAAGTGCAAGCGCAAGATTTACAACAACAAGCCTATCAACAAGGCCTAAACCAACACCACACACAACAATAAGCGTTGATAGCACAACAACAACAAACAAAACAACAATAGGCATAGCAGCAAACACTATTAGCACAACAACAACAATAGCAAGAAGAACAAGCCCAACAACAAGCATTGTTGGCACAACAACAACATGAATACCAACAAACATTGCTCGCACAAAAACAAGGCTTCCAACAACTCTTCACAAACATGCAACAAAATGCCTCAAACCTTAACACACAAGGAACCTACGCCACCCCATCATTCACCCAACAAACCATACCACCCAAAAACATGTACATTCCACCACCTGATCCACAAAATGATCTTTCCACAAGGTCAAATTTCTATCACAATATATATATTATATATTGTATTATATAATATCATATTATATTATAATATATTATAATATAATATCATTTAATTATAATATATTATAATATAATATAACATTAT
Source organism: Sequoia sempervirens (assembly GCA_007258455.2). Lineage (NCBI taxonomy): Eukaryota > Viridiplantae > Streptophyta > Pinopsida > Cupressales > Cupressaceae > Sequoia > Sequoia sempervirens. The sequence continues at coordinate 2,968 of VDFB02090550.1, forward strand.
ATTATAATATAATATAATATATTGTATTGTAACATAATATATTATTATTATATTATATTATAATACAACCCACTCCCTCAAAAAAAAATTAATTATCCACTTTAATATCATATTGTCTATTTTTTATTTGTGTGACTAATTATTTAGTCATTTTTATTTGTGTGACTAACTATTTAGTTGTGTTTTTTACCCCACAATCAAATTAGTCACTTATGATGATCAAATTAGTCATTTATAGTTGTGTTGCAAAAAATGAGTAGAATTTAGTCATTTTTAGTCACGCAGTCATTTATTTGCCAAATTCTACTAGTGTATGCTTCTTCAACAGATGTCATCTTCACCAAGCTCAATTCTTCTTGAATGTTTGTTCTTAGTCCATTGATATATATAGCAACCTTTTCTTTGCTTGCTTCACTATGATTGGTTTTGATTATCATCTTGTAAAATTCTTCAGTGTACTCCTTCATAGATATTTCTTTTTATCTCAGGTTCTGCAATCTCTTCAACAATTCAAGTACATAATGTGATGGTATGAATTGATTTTTCAATTTTGTCACCATTCTATCCCACTTGATAATTCTTTCTTTTCATCTTTTGTTTATATCAATTGAACTTCTTTCCACCATAATGCAACATGTCCTTTCAACTTTTTTTTCGCAAATCTGACTCTTTTTGGATCTTCAATTTCTTCATATTTGAAGTATTCCTCCATCTCATTGATCCAATCAATCGATTCTTCAAGATTCAAATTTCCCACATAATTTTGAATTTCAACTCTAGGTCGCTTTCCAATCTTTGAGATCAGTTTCAACATCTTCACTTGATCTAATTCTTCTTCTTCATCATCTATTTTTTTTGCAATTTGATTTTCATGTTCTGCTTCATCATCGCTTTCATCATTTTGCCTAAGATTTAGGCCTCGCCTTCAATCCTCTTCAACTGCATCTAATCGAACTCACATCTCGTGCATCATTTCTAACATTTCATCTATTCTTCTAGCAACACTCGTCATAACAGGCGCTCTCCTTGCTAGCATATCTCCCCTCGAATTAGTGCAACTGCCTCAATTCGACGATCTGGCTATAAGGGTTTCAACTACCTCAAAATCGGTGATCAGTTGAAAAAAAATGTAGCATGCCTCGGTTCGGTGATTTTTTCACCTCAAGGAATGCCTTCAGGAATTGAAAATTCACTTTGGTGCCGCTTGGTGCCGTCATGGTAGGAGGGTTCTAGAAGGAACTGTTTGAACCATGTAGCAATGAGTCAACACAGTGGAAAAAACATAGAAAACTGATATGAAAACATGAATCTTCATTAATATGGAATTCTTACATGCAACAAGGGTGAATTACAAGAGCTCACAGGCCTTGTCACAAGGGCTTCAACAACACAACTAGCCAACAAGCCTTATTACATGCCCCCAATGGGTTTTGTGTGAAATAAAATGAATATAAAACATCTAACTTAGAAATTCTCTAACTGATGATCTATAATGAATTATAATGCTTATAAATATGCTCCTCAAGCTCCAAAATAGGTTTGTGTAGGCCACAAGGATCAATAACCTGATGAATGATCAAATTTGAATGTTGGCCTCAAGATATGAAGAATTAGCTCCACGCGTAATGAATTAACTTGTGAATCTTCAAGATAGGTCCCAACAAACCCAAGATGCTTGTATGATGTCCAATTAAGCTTTACACAATCTATAATAGGTCTACACTAAGGAATCTAGACTAGGTTGGCCCCAAATGCTCTGACTGGTAACATAGTGAAATTCTGAGAGCGATAACTTTCAACAAACAATTGCTAATGATGTGAAATTTGGATATGTGATAGATGTCGATGTGTAGATGCTATATTTTCCTCTGTGAGCTAAGAAAAAATGATGTGGTAAAATGTGGAATGAATTACTACAACTACTATTGAATGTTGCAGCACAATGCAAGAAAAGAACTATTTTTGGTTGATACATGATTGCTTTACAACTAGGGATGCTCTTGCATCACATAGAAATAGTGTCGGCATTACTTCTTTTATGGTTATGAAATTTATGATTTCTTAGAATGTGCAAACACCTATGCTAGGATGCTATAGGTAGTAAATTGAGTCTCTAGACTTGCACATATAGTGCCAGCATCATCACAAGCTTACAATTAGCCCTGGTTGATAATTTGATGAAGTTATTTCCAAGGGTTTAGTGGATTGTTCAATTAGGTTTTTTTCTAGATTGTATGTCTGACACCAAGTCTATTGGACTTTAGAAGGGACTCTACAAAACTCTACTTGAAATTTTGGGATTCCTAAGAAATGTGTTGAACCAATTAGAGTTACTTGGTGATTAAACTAGAGAGCTTGAAAAATAGTAAAGTTAATCATGCTAAAAATAAGGAAGAAACCAAGTTGGAACCCAAGATGGGAACCAAAAAATTATATAAATGGTTTGTTAAATAATATTAGTAAGTGAAACATGTAGAAACAAGAAATAATAGTGCAATTAGTAGACCACTTCCTAGAGAGAAAGTGAAAATTCAAACTATAAACTTTTGTGAATTTGAAAATAATTATTAAATGACCAAGAACATAAATAGAAAGGTACTCTTTATGTAGCTAGAAATGAATAAACCTTGTAAGAGTGAAAATTATGTGTTGTACTTGAATAACATAATATAGAAAACACCTATGAAACTTAAGAGAGTTATTTCATGTAAAAAATAGTATTCTTTTGAAAAGAAATGAAAACAAATGCAAAATGAGTATTTATGAGTATGAAAATTTATCTAAGCAAGTGAAGTGTGGGTGTTGCACAAACATGCTACAATATAGTGTACCTCATGAAATCATGGCATGATATGTGTGAAAAGGAACTAGTAAATGTTGCATTGTACCTCTAGTTGTGATTCAGGGTATCTAACTTGGAGTATTTAGTGAACGTCATGCATGATCCACATAGGGCACCCTTCATAAATTTTATGCAAGAAAATCAAAGGGTTTTAAATTGTTGATGATGGAATGAGAGAATTGGTAGTTTTAAGAGAAAAATGAAAGAACACCTCTTAACACTAGCACATGGTACCATATCAAGATCTATAGAGAGATAATCTTCATGAATTGGTGTAAGAAATATAGTGAGGAAATTAGCACGCGATAGCATGATTATGGAAATAGATTTATGAGTAACCAAGACATCTTAATGACAGCTAAGGATAGGGATATGGTGGAAATTTACAAGGATCCAACTAAATTCATCTTTCATACATCAAATTTTGTTTCTATGCAGTGTTGTAGATGCAATGAATTAAGGGTTGATTTCTTAGCATGTCTCAAGTTGTGTGGGATCTATACTTGATGGTGAGCATATGGTTCTTATATTCTTTCATGGATGATTCCACCGTGTTACTGTTCATTATTATATTCAAGTGGTCAAGGACCACCCCTTTTATTTCCAACTATGATATTTATGTGGCTAGAGAACCATCATTATTTATGGATGAGTCCACCATGTTACTATGCATTATATTATTCAAGTGATCAAGGACCACCCTTTTATTGCATGCTATTATGTGGTTAGATAACCACCATTCCCCTCCTCCCTCTAGGTGGCTTTAGCAAAGCTATACGATGCTCATAATGTGGAATTGTTGATAAAAATGTGGGTTATTGATATTTTATTTTATTTTATCAATGATTTCTTTTCCTTTGTGTTTTCTTTTGAATTATGTCAACTATATAAAATTTTATATTTTTTTTCTATTTAACCATTTTAATGTGTTTTAATAGTCCTTTTTTCTCAAGTACTTATTTAGTTTATTTCAATTAGAATTTTTGAATGTGGCCACTTTTGAATCTTGTTTTTATTATTTTTATTTTTGAGAAATCTTATTGGAATTTTGGTTCATGAAATTATAATTGTTGTTTTGAGGATTTCCCATGCAACTTGGTTTATTAAATTTGGTTTATACAATTGTTGGCAAGATGTGTCGTAATGTAACTAGTGTAAACTACCATAGCCAGTAGGGTTCCCTAGCAAGTCATATGGGGGAGTAGATGCACTAGGGAATTATTTTGTGAGGATGGGGGGTACAAATGGGACCAGTATGGGATGGTTGTAATTCATTCCCCCTAGTTCTATTTGTGTGATTATTTTGTACATTCCTTTTGGATGCTAACCCCTGATAGGGTAGGGTTGGGTGGAACACTCATTGTCCCATGCTCTGGGTCCTTGTTTTCAAGAACTCCTAGGTGACTCTCCCACCTTAACCTTTAGATCCTATCTCAGGTATAGGTACCCCTAGTCCTACTGGCCAACCCCACTATCATCACTCTTCCATTCCACCAAGCCAATCTTGGTGCCTTGCCACTATCTCACCCTTGACCCTTACTCTTCCCTAAAGGCCAATTACTCCCAACATTATGTTTGGTTCTTGCAGGGGTGTAGATATGTAGTAAAAAGCTTCATAGAAACCTATTAGGGTTCTTGATCAATCACTAGACTCCAATTCTCCATCGCTTCCACCAAACCCTCTCCTAGGGTTAGAAAAGGCTACAAGCCCTAGAGCCCCAACTAGGCCTCCTAACCCAAGAAAAATGGAGAGTGTGCCCAAATTCTCCAAATGAATCCAAATCTTTTCTTGGGATTCATGGTACCCTTGCCCACACCTTGAATATTTTTGGGGTTTGGAGCCTCCACTGTCCGTACACTGCTCCAACCCTTAACTTAGCAAATTTAGGCTTGTTTTAAGCCAGTTTCTGACCTCCTTGAGATCAATCAATTTGTTTGCCACTTCTCGGTCTATGTTAAGCCTCCTTCTTGTTACCAAGCCTCTGCAAGGAAATCCACATCCTCTCCACACCGTGGTTCACCAGGAGATTGGCACCCCTACAACCTTAGTGCTCTGCACTCTTTGACTATCCTAGCTAGGCACTGCCAAGCTCGCCTAGGAACAGTCTTTTTCCATGGATTCCTAACTCCTAAGGACTCCTACCTATACCTTATGTACAAACATGGATTATAGCCTCTATTTCCAAGAACCCATACACCAGGTACAGGGGAAACACATTCTAGAGCTCCATCTCTGCCGGTCTGACAGTCAGAACAAAAATTGCAAGAAATGAATTAACCTAACAAAAACAAATGCTTGAACTGATGCAACAAGCTAACTATTGAACTAATCAATGCTTGAAAATGAATTACACTACCTACTCTACTCTCAACATCTGATCAAACCATCAATGCATAAATCCAAAACCATAAACCAGAAGATGTTCTTCAATATCACAGTCTTAATTGCACTCCATGAAATTATTACAAATCAAAAACCAACCAACCTTTCTCTCAGCTCAAGCAACTCCTTATAACTCCTCTCCAAGGTATTTACCAATCCCTTGGGTCGGACATTTCCATAATCAAGTGGCAAAAGGTGAAAAATGTCCCATTTTGCCACATTTTCCAATTATTGCTAACTCCTAAACAACTAAGAAACATGAGTTACAACCTCCCTCCTGATCACTCCTGATCAAGACAAGAAAACACTCTAACTCAAATTCCAATGGTCAACATGACCTTCTTAGAAAAGAATTTACACTAAATTTATCCTAGACTGCCCATAGCCTAGTGTTTCCTAGGTGCTCCTGCACCATTCTCCCCCCTCTACACAAACTCTAAGGAATGTCAGGAGAGGGTAATGACACATCTATGCCCTTCCTCTTGAGCTAAGCTTCATCCATCCATGTAGCCTCAGATTCATGCTTATTCCTCCATTTGACAAGATGCTCCATGTATACCTTGTGCCTTGTAGCCTTCTTCACTCTTGACTCCAATATCTTCTATGCCTGAGGCTTGTCTTGATTAGGTAAGGATATATTGTTGATGTCCTTGAAGATCTCCTTACTATTTTGATCCACATCATTGACTGACCCCTTGTACTTGATCAAGTCAGCTATATTGAAAACTGGTAAGATTCCTAAGCTGGTAGGTAACTCTAACTTGTATGCATTTTTACCATACTTGGCTAATATCTTGCATGGTCCTACTCTTTTCATTTGCAACTTGGTTTACATTCCCTTCTACAACCTTGACTTGTTAAGGTGGACCATGACATAGTCTCCTACTACAAATTGCACATCCTTCCTTGACAAATCTACCTTCTCCTTCAACTTTTGTGTAGCCTCGGTGATTGTCTTCTTCACCTGCTCCTGAATCTCTTTCATGGTTTGACTAAAGTCCTCTGCATGTCCACTTCTATGTTCCATAGCTCCAAGATCTTTGAGCTCACATATGCCTCTTGGGTGCATCCCATACACAACTTCAAAAGGACTCTTCCCTGTGGTCCGGTTCACACTATCATTGTAAGCATACTCAGCTTGTGAGATAACCATATCCCATGTCTATCCATACTCCTTAGTTAGGCACCTTAGAAGGTTACCTAGCACCCTGTTAACCACCTCTGTTTGACCATCGGTCTGAGGATGGTAAGCTGATCCAAATGACAGGTTGGTACCCAATCTACTCCATAGAGTCTTGCAAAAGTGACTCATAAACTTCACATCCCTGTCTGAAACAATGCTCAAAGGCAATCCTTGGATCCTTACAACTTCCTTGAAGAAGAGATGAGCTATGTAACTAGCATCATGAGTAGTTTTGCAAGGGATAAAATGACTCATTTTGCTAAATCTGTCCACTACTACATAGACACTGTCAAAACCAGTCTTGGTCTTAGGAAGGCCTACCACAAAATCCATGCTTACACACTCCCATGGTCTATTAGGAATGGGTAGGGGTTGATATAGACCAACATTACTAGCTCCTCCCTTAGCTTTCATACACACAACACATTGTTCCACATACTTTCTAACATCTCTTGCTAACTTAGGCCAGTAATAGAATCTTTGCACTAGTTCTAAAGTCTTGTTGATGCCAAAATGTCCACTAAGACTTCCATTATGCTTTTCCTGAATGATATTTTCCCTCATTGACCCTCTTAGAACACATAATTGATTTCCTTTAAACAATAACCCACTTTGCAATGTATACTCTGAGTATTGGCTATGGAAATGGTTCTCAAAGTTAGAACATACCTTATAGACCTCTGAAAAGTCTTCATCTTCCCCATAGAGATCTTTAAAACTGTCAATCCCTATGCTCTTCACTTGTATCTCTTGCACTGTCAACAACCTCCTGCTCAATGCATCTGCTACTTTTTTTAGTTGTCCCTTCTTGTGCTTGATGGTGAAGGTAAGAGCTTTGATGTATTCCATCCACTTCAATTGTCTATTGCTCAACTTCTCTTGGGTATTCATATAGGTAAGTGCATGATTGTCAGTAAAGACTACAAATTCCTTGGGTAGAAGGTAATGCCTCCACTTCCTAAGTGACTGAACCAAAGCATAAAGTTCTAAGTCATAATTTGAATACCTCTTCTTTGCTTCATTGAGCTTCTCACTAAAGAAGGCTATAGGCCTGCCCTCTTGACTTAGCACTCCTCCTACTGCCACTCCACTTGCATCACATTCAACAATGAACAATTTGTCAAAACTAGGTAATAAGAGAATAGGTTGAGTTGCCACCTCTTGTTTCAATTTCTCAAACCCTTTCTAAGCTTCTTGATTCCACACAAACTTATTTTTTAAACCACCCTTGATTGTATCTAGGACTGGTGCACATATACCACTAAAGTTCCTTATGAATTTTCTATAGAACTGAGCCAATCCATGGAAACTTCTTACCTCAATCCCTGTGGTTGGTGTAGGCCAATTTAGGATAGCTTCCACCTTACATGGATCCATCTTCAATGATCCTTTGGACACTACAAAACCCAAATATACAAGCTCTTGCTTAAAGAACTCACACTTCTCTAGATTGATTGCCAACTTCTCCTCTTGCAACCTTCTAAGAACCAACTCCACATGTTTTAAATGCTCTTTTGTTGTCTTGTTGAATATGAGGATGTCATCAAGGTATACCACCACAAATACCCCTATGAATTCTTTGAGCACTTCGTTCATGAGCCTCATGAATGTGCTAGGGGCATTGGAGAGACCAAATGGCATCACTCTCCATTCATATAACCCATCATTTGTCTTAAATGTTGTCTTCCACTCATCACCATCCTTAATTCTGATCTGATGGTATCCACTCTTGAGATCCAACTTTGTGTAGTATTGAGCTCCTCCAAGACAATCCATTAAGTCTTCAATTCTAGGAATAGGTAACCTATACCTAATGGTGATCCTATTTATTTCTCTAGAATCAGTGCATAACCTCCATTTACCTCCCTTCTTGGTTGCCAAGACTACCGGTACTGCACATGGGCTGATGCTCTTTTGAATCAATACTTGATCCAACAACTCTTGCACTTGCCTAGCTACCTCTAGATTTTGTTCTGGTGTAAGCTTATAAGCTGCTTTGTTAGGCAATGAGGCTCCAGGTATGAAGTCAATTTTATGACTTATGGCTCTCTTTGGTGGTAGAGTTGTAGGTGCACCATCACTTACAATGTCCTTGAATTGATCCAACAACTTTAGGACTGCTCCAGGTATGACTATCTTTTCAGCCTTGTCTTCTTCTTTAGGTTGTAACATAACCACATATCCTTCACCCCCTTGATGTAGGTTTCTAAGGAACTCCTTCCCACTACTCAACATGACACTTGGTGTCTTTGACTGTCCCTCTTCTTCTTCTGACAGTGACTGTAACTTGAAAGTCTTCCCATCCTTCTCGAAGGAAATGCTATTCTCTTTCCCATCATACATGGCACTTCTGTCATACTATCATGGTCTGCCCAATAGTAGATGGCATGCATCCATGGGTAAAACATCACAAACTAACTTATCCTTATACCCTCCAATGGAAAACTCCACTGTTACTTTCTCATTCTGACAGTGCTAGTCTCGCCGATGGATTTACACATGATGTATATCGAGGAGACTCTTGCCGATGATACTTGGTCGGGGTGACATGAAGAATTTATAAAATTCTTAGCGATAGAGCATGTCTGGCCGATGGGTTTGAGTTCAGTGTGACTTTCCGATAAGGACAATTGGTTTCCTTGTGACATTGGGGAGACTTGAACTATTGGTCTGAATTCTCAGAATGTTGTCGATAGCATTGGTCTTGCTGATGGCTCTGTGATCGGGCACTTTGGCATTGGTGAGACACGGTCTAGTGTCTCACCGACATGCAATGCAGTTGAACATTTTGACCGAATGACTGTCCTGCATGGTCTGATTTGGACCAATGAGAGAAGCAGAAGGAGAATCATTGGTAGTTGAATTGTTGTGACTATTCTTGTGTGGAAGATCAACAGACCGTGAACTAAGAGGTTTCCTCTGTAATGGTCGACAGTGACAAACAATTCGGTGATGAAAGAGTTGTTCGATTGAACATGAATTGATCAGTGTGTGAATTCATTGTATGCTTCTAAGAGCATTGAAACTGTGATGTGTTGTACAAGGTTGATCAGGGAAATGTTGTTGTTGTAAAATTGGCATATGAAAGTGAAATATGATCTATGTATGTAATTTTTTTTACTGTAATACAAAGAAGCTTTACTTGGTGTGGTGGGTTTTTCTCCTGTAAAGGTTTTCCCACGTAAATCTATTGTCCAATTGTGTATGTGTTTATTTCTCTATTCTGTTATTATTTTCATGTGTATCTTATTGAACTGTAATTGCAAAATTTAAAGTCATATCTACATTCTTCCCTGAGTTTTTGGCATTAGGAGAGTTTGTTTCGCATCTTATCTTTCCTTACAAGTGGTATCAGAGCCTGGCCAGTTTTGCTATCCTTGTGGGTAGGTTGGGTTTTTTGTGTCAATTATGTTCGGTGGGAGTCTTGTAGAAGTCTGGTAGTTTAAATTAAAGATTAAGATGGCAAGCACATCAGGAAATATTGAAATTGAGAAATTCAACGGCAATAATTTTGAGTTGTGGAAACTCAAAATGGAATATTTGTTGGTTAATCATGATCTTTGGCTTGTTGTGTCTGGAACGAAACCTACAGGCATGAAGCAAGAGGATTGGGACCTCACAAATCAAAAATCAAAGGGGTTGATAAGGCTCTATCTGGTAGACTCTGTTCTTCTAAACGTTCATGAATAAAAGACTACATCTTCTTTGTGGAAAAGACTGGGAGCTATTTATCAGGGCAAGTCCTTGGTGAATAAGTTGTTCTTGAGGAAGAAGTTGTACTCTTTGAAAATGCAGGAAGGAGTGTCTATTGTTGATCATTTGAATGCTTCCAACATGGAGATTTCTCAATTACCATCTGTGGGTGTGAAGATTGATGAAGAAGATCATTGTATGCTATTGTTATGTTCTTTGACAGATTCTTGGGATCACTTGGTGATTGCTATTGGGAGTATGACATCCACTTTTAAGATGGAAGATGTTGTTTCCTCTTTGTTATCAGAAGAGATGAGAAGAAAATCTTCTAAGATGGCAAAGGATACTCTTGTTGTTCGAGGAAAATCGAAAGAAAAAGGAAAGAAGAAGGACAATAAGTCCAAATCGAAATCAGAAGGGAGATCAAAGTCTCCTAGTAAGAATTCCAAGGTGCGGTGTTGGAATTGTGGGCAGCCTGGTCATGTCTGAAAGGATTGCAAAGAGGAGAAAAAGAAGAAGAAGAACTTTTCTGACAATGATTCTTCTTAGAGTTATGCAGATGCTTTCATTACAGCCTTGGCAACTCAGGCATCAGATGATGTCTGGCTGATTGATTCTAGAGCATCTTTCCACATGACATCTCATAGAGACTGGTTCACTAAGTATGAAAAATATGATGGTGGAAGGGTGTATTTGGAAAGCGGTTCATCTCTAGAAATAGTTGGTCGTGGAAGAGTCAGAATTCAGTTCCTTGATGGAAGAGTGAAGGGAATCAATGATGTAATGCATATTCCAGGTCTGGATCAAAATTTACTTTATGTTAGTAAGCTAAACGATGTTGGAGTGCAAGTCACATTCTCTGGAAAAGGCTACAAAATGACTAGAGGCTCATTGGTGCTAGCTAGGGGTGCTCGTATTGGTACTTTGTATAAGCTGGACGCACTTGTTGTTCAATGCAATAGTGTCTCTGCAAAGTCACAAAAGGATACTCATGGAGAAAGGGAGGAAAAAGTTCCTAACAGTGCAAACTCTATGGAAGTTAAACTTCCAGCAAAAAATTCTATGCTCTGGCATCATAGGCTTGGCCACTTTGGAGAAAAAGGTTTAAAAACTTTTAAAAATAAAAACCTGGTTGAGGGGCTTGATGACTGTAACCTCGAATTCAAATTTTGTGAACATTGTATATATGGTAAACAACATCATGTTTCATTTTACTTCAGTCCTCGTAAATCTTCTGGTTTACTTGATTACATACATTCTGATGTTTTTGGTCCAGTAAATGTTCCTTCTTTGTCTAAATCAAGATATTATGTATCGTTCATTGATGATAATTCAAGAAGGGAATTTTTTTTTTTTTTTGAAAAGTAAATTAGAAGTATTTAATCGTTTTAAGGAATTAAAAAACTTATGGAAAATTAGACTAGAAGAAAAATAAAATTTTTAAGGACTGACAATGGCGATGAGTTTTGTTCTTATGAGTTTGAAAGGTACTGTAAAGATCATGGAATTAAAAGACATAAAACTACACCCTACACTCTACAGCAAAATAGAGTTGCTGAAAGGTTCAACAAGATAGTCATGGAAAGAGCACGAAGCATGTTGAGCAGTGTTGGCTTGGAGGAGAAGTTCTGGGTTGAGGTAGTTGCAACAGCATGTTATTTAATAAATCATTCTCCTAATTCTGCTCTTGTTGAGAAAACACCTTTGGAAGCATGGTCTGGAAAGAATCCCTCTCTGAGACACATTTGTGTCTTTGGTTGTGAGGCATATGCATATGTGCTGAATGAAAAAAGATCTAAATTGGAAAACAAGGTTGTTAAATGTATTTTTATTGGTTATAGTGTTGGCATAAAAGGATACAAGCTTTGGAATCTTGATATGGAGAAGGTTTTGTACAGCAGAAGTGTTATTTTTCGTGAGTTGAAGCCTTCTACTTTGGATTTTCAGTTAGAGACAAAATAAGAAAATAAAAAGGATGTAGTTGAATTCCTCTGACACCAGATAAAGAGGAATTCAAAATTCAAAATGTACCTGAAACTGAGGAGAGCTCAAGTAGTTCTAAGAGTTCTGAAGAAGAACAACAACCTCAGCCTCAGCCCGTGAGGAGGTCAACACGTGAAAGAAAGCAACCTGATAGGTATGGGTTTTCTATGTTAGATTCTACTTGTGCCTATGCTTTAATTTCTAGCACTGATGAGCCTAGGATTGTCAAAGAGGCAATTAGAATGCTTGATTCAAACTCTTGGTTGGAAGCCATGAATGAAGAAATGGCATCATTAGAAAAGAATGAAACTTGGAGTTTGGTGCCCTTTCCTGAAGGTAGAAAATTTGTTGGCTGCAAATGGGTATTTAAAAATAAAATAGGTTTGGATGGTAGTGTGGAAAACTATAAGGTGAGGTTGGTTGCGAAGGGATATTCCCAAGTAGAGGGAATTGATTATGGAGAAATTTTTTCTCTTGTAGCTAAATTGATGTCTATCATATTTCTTTTGTCACTTGTAGTAGTGTATGACTTAGAGATTGAAGAGATGGATGTGAAGACAACATTTCTTCATGGTGATCTTGAAGAAGAAATTTATATGTCCCAGCCTGAGCACTTTGTGGAAAAAGGTAAATAAAATCTAGTTTGCAAGTTGAAAAAATCTATGTATGGATTAAAACAATCTCCTAGAATGTGGTACCAGAAGTTTGACATGTTTGTTTTTTCATTGGTATTTGTAAGATCAAAATATTATCATTGTGTGTACTTCAAAGCTAAAAATGATCATGTTCTTATTATTGCTCTCTATGTTGATGATACGTTGTTCATAGGCAATAGTAAGTTAATGATTTCTGATCTAAAATCTCAGTTCTCTGCAAAGTTTGAAATGAAAGATCTTGGTGCAGATAGGTATATTCTGGGAATGGAAATAACCAGGGACAGAAAGAGTAGAAAACTTTGGCTCAGCCAGAGTAAGTATATTAATACTGTTCTAAAGAGATTTTGTATGACTGATTGCAAGCAGCTAGTTCCAATTTTGCAGGGAATGAAGCTATCTATTGAAGATTGTCCAAAATCACCTACTGAGATGCAGGACATGACTAGAGTGTCTTATGCTAGTGCAGTTGACAGTTTAATGTATGCAATGGTTTGTACAAGGCCATACATTGCCCAATTAGTGGGAATACTTAGTCGTTTTATGGAAAATCTTGGAAGGATGCATTGGGATGTTGTGAAAAGAGTGTTTAGATATCTGAAGGGCACTTCGGAATATGCTTTGTGTTACCATGGAAATTTGGTTGAATCACAGAGGACTCTTAGCATTTGAGAGTATGTGGATTCTAATTGGGCAGGGGACATTGACAACAGAAGATCCACTAGTGGATATATTTTCATGATGAATGGTGGTGCAGTTAGTTGGATGAGTAAGCGGCAGGCTGTAGTCACTTTGTCCACTACAGAGGTAGAATACATGGCAGCTACACATTCCTATAAAGAAGCAATCTGGTTAAAACGTTTGTGTTCTAACATTGGGTTTGATGTAGGGAAAATTACAATTTACTGTGACAGTCAGAGTGCTATTTTTCTGGCAAAAAATCCTACTTTCCATGCCAGGATGAAACATATTGATGTGCAGTATCATTTTTTACGAGATATGGTGGAGGATGGAAAGGTCTCTTTAGAAAAAGTGGATACTCTGGAAAATGTTGCAAATGCATTGATGAAACCAGTGAGCATAGACAAGTACAGGTGGTGTGTCAGTTTGATGGGCCTTGGTGCCCATGAATTTCAATAGTTTTGTTGTGCTCTAGAGGTGTCAGTAAGATCTTTGTGAAGTGGGAGATTGTTGGAAAGTGTGACTCAAACTTACTGATATGAAACTCCTGAAAGAGAAAAATTGGTGAGACCCTCATAATGTCTTACTGACTAGTAGTTGTGTTCTAAACTCCTTAAGAGGTCAGGTTAGCGTGACATTGGATCTGTCTTGCTGACGGAAGTCATCGGCAAGACATAGGCTATCAGAGTGAAATTCCTAACTTGTTCCAGTGGTAGATCTCTTGCCAATGGGTCGATTCCCGGTGATCATCGAGGAGACTCTTGGTGACAGAAGACATCAGGGAGATATGGACCTTCAGAGTGACTTTAAGACTCATTTTGACAATGCTAGTCTCGCCAATGGATTTACACATGATGTATATCAAGGAGACTCTTGCTGATGATACTTGGTCAGGGTGACATGAAGAATTTATAAAAGTCTTAGCGATAGAGCGTGTTTGGCTGATGGGTTTGAGTTCAGTGTGACTCTTGTCGATAAGGACAATTGGTTTCCTTGTAACATCGGGGAGACTTGAACTAGTGGTCTGAATTCTCAGAATGTTTTCGATAGCATTGGTCTTGTCGATGGCTCTGTGATCGGGAACTTTGGCATCGGTGAGACATAGTCTGGTGTCTCACCGACATGCGATGCAATTGAACATTTTGACCGAATGACTATCCTACGTGGTCTGTTTTGGACCAATGAGAGAAGCAAAAGGAGAATCGTTGGTAGTTGAACTATTGTGACCGTTCTTGTGTGGAAGATCAACAAACCGTGAACTAAGAGGTTTCCTCTATAATGGTCAACAATGATGAACAGTTCGGTGGCGAAAGAGTTGTTCGATTGAACACGAATTGATCAGTGTGTGAATTCATTGTATGCTTCTAAGAGCATTGAAACAATGATGTTTTGTACAAGGTTGATCAGGGAAATGTTTATGATGTAAAATTGACATTTGAAAGTGAATTATGATCTATGTATGCAATTATTTTTACTATAATACAAAGAAGCTTTACTTGGTGTGGTGGGTTTTTCTCTCGTAAGGGTTTTCCCATGTAAATTTGGTGTCCAATTGTGTATGTGTTTATTTATCTATTCTGTTATTATTTTCATGTGTATCTTATTGAGCTATAATTGCAAAATTTAAAGTCATATCTACATTCTTCCCTGAGTTTTTTGCATTAGGATAGTTTGTTCCGCATCTTATCTTTCCTTACATTTTTCTAGAATTCCTAGGACTATATCCAAATGCTTCAAATGTTCTCCCCATGTCTTATATTGATTAGAATATCATCAAATAAAACCAACATGAACTTCCTTAAGTGCTTACCAAAACATGATCCATGCATGATTGGAAGGTTTCTAGATCATTAATGAGACCAAAGGACATAACCAGGAACTTAAAATGCCTATAGTGACACCAAAAGGAACTCTTTTATGCATCTTCTTCCCTCATGTATATCTAGTGGTATCTAGACCTCAAATCAATATTTGAGAAGTACACAACACCATGTAGCTCATCAATCAGCTCATCTATTTGTAGTATGGGTTATTGTTTCTTAATGGTCTTCTTGTTCAATGCTTGGTAGTCTATGCACATGCGCAAAGTTTCATCCTTCTTCTTTACCAACACCATAGAAGATGTGAAAGGGTTATAGATTGGTTTGATGTAGCCCATATCCAACATATCCTGTATTGCTTTCTATATATCCTCCTTATACATTTGTGGATGGTAGTAAGGAGTATTCATAACTAGATTTGATCCTAGTTCAAGTTCTATGATATGATGGAAACCTCTATTCGGTGATAATTTGAGAGGCATATCATTGAAAACCAAACTATGCCTGTCCAAAATATTTTTTATATCAATATGAACTTGACCATTCCCATCTTTAGAAGAGTCTTTGAAAATCACCAAATAACTAACACTCCAAGCAACTTGGTTCTTCTGAAAGACCTTTCCATTCTCCTTGTTGATACTACTTGCAGACCTCCATTATCCATTCCCTTGAGAACCACATCCTTCCCATTGGCTTTGAACTTGAGTTCCATATTTTGTAGTTTGTAGTATACTAACCCAATGAATGTAGCCATTGCACACCCAAAATTACATCAATTTCACCAAACCCAATAACATGGAAGTCATCAAAAAAATTATGATCTCCAAATTTTATGTCCATCTTCTAAAATTTCTCCTTTCATGGTAATTTATACTCATCTGCCACAATGACACTGAAGCCTTCAAAATTCTCCACATCTAGCCTTCTTCTCCTCACAAGTCCCTCATCAATCAAGTTACGGGTAGCTCCTCCATCAATTAGAATAGTCCCTCTTTATTCGGAAAGGACTCCCTGAACCTTGAAATAATGGTACCTATATGTGCTAGATAGTGATGCTAGAGTACTTCCATTATCTTTCTCCTTATCTTCTTCCTCTAGAGGGGTGTATTCTGGATCATGAAATTCATCAGACTCGTTTGATTTTGAATCCTTGTCAAAAATGACTTCTATATTGTGAAATTTCCCCTTTCCAAGACATCTATGTCCTAAAACCCATAACTCTCTACAATAAAAACAAGGTTTCTTCCTTCTAAGTTCATTCTTGGTTTCATCATCAATCATCTTAGATGCAGCAGGGGGAGCAGGTTTTTTAGCATTCCAAGGACTCTTTTGAAAATTTCCTTTTTTCTTATTTCATATAGAGGGTTTTGATTTCTACTGGGGAACAGAATTCTCCATATAAAAATATTTTTGGATAGTCTCCTAAAGTGTTGGGGGTGGAATTCTTTCACCAAGCCCCTAAGTTGTTTTTCCAATCCTTCAATGAAGAGGACTATGAGTCTCTTCTCTAATATGTTGATTACCATGACTGATAGCCTTTGGAATTGTGTAAACATATTCTTCCACACTTCTCTTTTGTTTGAGGTGATCCAATTCCCTAAAATGCTCTTTCGAATCTCTCAAATCAAATCTCTCAACTAGTCTGCTATAAAACCCATCATAACATTTGATTAGTTTATGACCCTAAGTGATCGTTGGGTTTTCTTCCAATCACCACATACTCCTATGGGTTTTCATCCGCATAAGGGGTTAGAAAAAAAGCATTCCAAAATACAAAAAAATGGCATAATAATTTGATGCCTAATACATGAATTGACTCCCTACATTTATATGCTAACAATTTCCCTTAAGGAATAGGTCAGCCTTGAGCCAAAATGGTGCCAAAGCCCAAAATTTGAATTTCACACACTACAATAGGTCAGCCTTAAGGCCAAAGTAGATTCTTTTTTAATTAGCATCTCATTTTGTGAACCTATCCACATGCTCCCCTGGCCCTTTCCTCCTTCTTGAAACTTCACAATTGTTGTTGCATGATCTAGAGGTGTCTTATCCTTTAAGCCTAATGAAGTGGGTGCTAGTTGCCTAGCACAATCATCTTCTGATAGCAATATCTTTTTGTTACTTGATCCATTCCTCTTAATATTTGGATATGATGTGCAATTGTCATCATAGATGCTATGTTCCATACTGCAAGCCAGAACAGGCTCTTGCAGAGGAATATGGAGGGATTCGCTGAACTGGTCTTGCTCCGGTATAGGGAGTGTGAACTAGTGATCTTCTTATGGTGATATATTTCTAGTATATGATCCTTTTTCCTTGAGCTCTAGATATGATGTTGTGAATGGTGATCCTAGACCTGCACAAACACGAACAAAAAACACAATATTAGTCCATTATGCAAGTTAGAAACAACATTCTCCATAAGATTCATTTGAAATATCAAGAACAAGAAATAACATGAAGAACACAAATAAAATCTATCTAATATTGCTCAAAATAAACAAACTCTCAATCTCATGGGGGAATTGGTGTTATTTTGATGTGAAAAATAGCCCTTTTCCAATTCCTTGCAATCTTGAAGATGATTAATAGATGAAGATTGATGCTCCTTGGTGAAATTTCTCCATAACCTAGCTATGAAACTATAAAACTTGATGAAAATGGATGAAGATGGATGAAGTTTGCTCAAAACAATGAAGATGATAACTTTGCATAAGTTATGGATACAAATGCATAAACTTGTGGATCCAAAATCAATATGAGAGCCTTCTATTTATAGAAGAGAAAGATGGAAGAATAGGCAAAATGGATGAGTGTGGGATCAAACACCAACCAATAGCATAAAGCCACTTGTCAACATGTGAGTGGACAAGTGGAGCACATTTTGGTCATTGTACAATTAAATACAATTAGGTGGAAATTAAAATTTGAGGAAGTGACATGTTGGAGGGAGAAGAAAATGGAGTTAATGCCACTTGGCTCAAGGCAAAGGACATGTAAGAGACTTTTAATGCCTTGTTGGAAGGACAAGTCCTTTTGGAGGGATTTTTTGAATTTGAAGAATATTCCAACTTGAGATGCCTTTTTGATTGAAATAGGAGATTTAATAAAACAAATAAATTGATTTATTGTGCAAGTTGCAAAATCTAGAGGATTTGAGTGATTAGTGATAGCATTAATCATGATTTGATTAATTTTAATGGAAGTTAGTTGATTTGACATTGTGATTTATATTTTAGGATTTAAATAAATCAAAATGAGAGGAATAATGATTTTAGACTTAATTAAATAAAGTTTGATTTATTTAATTAAAGAGGATGGTGTTAGATTTAAATCAAATAAAGATTAATTTATTTAATTTAAAGGAGATGACTTTAGAGCTTAATTAAATAAAATGAATTATTTAATTAAAAGAGGGACTATATGATTCATTAAACAAAATTATTTATTTAATTAACAGGAGATGATGATTTAATCAGATAAAATTGATTTATTTAATTAAAAGATGAAATATGATGAATTTAATCAAATAAAGATTATTCGATTAAATGGTTAGTAAAGGAGATGATTCGGGATGAACTGGTATTAGTAAATCAGGATTAGGTGTATAGAATCAATTAGTATATTTTACATGTCTACATTTTTCCCCTCTTTGAAGCTATGTACCTGTTGCGTTGGTTCAAAGAATAACCTTGTCAAGATCAAAATTCAAAAAAAAATTGATTTTTTCAGATGATGATGAGATTTGATTAGATGATAGGCTATTAATACCAAGAGTTGACCAACTTGTTTACTTACTGACCTAGACTCGAGACCTTGACGATTGAGTTTTCACTTGTAACCTGCTAGATTTGTTTCCAACTGTTTCACCAAAGGTTGAAGATGACAATGATTTATTATGAGTGATGTTTATTTCAAGTAGAAGCAAGATGGGACAGATGGATTTTTTCAAATATTTGGATGCTTTTGATGTTTTTGAAATGTTTTGAGGCTATTTTTGGTATTTTTTAGATTTTGTAAATGTTTTGATTTTCAAATTTTCTAATGTTTTTGGGTTTTCTAAGATTTTGACCAAGAGACTAACCTAAAGACCTATCCTGGGGGCCTCGGGGGCTGATCAAAGATTAGCCTTGCCTACGTTATGCATGTAGAGACCACGTAGTTCAACTAACACACACTTGATTATTGATGAGATATGAACAAAATAGAATGCTAGTTTATTATGACGAACTCCTAAAGGACTAACATAAGTGTCTTGGGGGAAGATCAAAGATCAACCTGCCTACGTTCAGAGCTCAAAGACCCATAGTTCGACAAGATGACCCTTTTTTTGACTTTTTGACTGACTTTTTGACCTGTTTTTGGATTTTGACATGTTTTGAATGTTTTTGGGTTATCTGATTTTATGAATGTTTTTGGATTTTTTTGATTTTCTGGATGTTTTTGGATTTTTTGATTTTCTGGATGTTTTTGGATTTTTTGATTTTAAGGAAGACTTCAAGAATATACACGAATCCAACCTTATGAGAAAATTCCCCCAACGTGATGCAATGTGATAGACTACTTCGATATAGGAAATAGAAACTGACCTTGAGAATGGGTTGAGTAGTACTAAGAGGGATCATGACACGAACATAGGACCAAGCTATGATGCGGATGCGGATAGGTGATGGATGGAGATATAGATTACGATGGAAGTGTGATGGATGAATGATGCAGAACAAGGCGGGGAGATCATGGTGGATGGGAAGTACTTATTTACACAAGGTGCCTGTTTTCTAGGTTTTCACAAATGTACTTTCCCAAAGCGCCATTGAAGTGGTTTTCACTAGAGGACGATTTTCTCTTTACTGTTTTTAATCCTTTTTTCTGATTTTTTTTGGATTTTTACTTTTTTGGATTTTTTTTTTAGATTTTTGGTTTTACACCTTGAAAGATTACGCATAAAACTCTTTGAGATGGGAGCTATTCATAGGCTCCTGCATAGGTTCCCCTTCAAGTGTGGATAACTAATATGCCCCTGACTTGTAGCTTGTTGTGATGATGAAGGGTCCCAACCAATTGGGTTCAAACTTTCCCTTGCTATCCAGATTTGAAACATTCTTCTGGTTCTCCTTCAGCACAAGCTCTCTAACTTGAAAGGTATGACTCATGATCTTCTTGTTATAGCTTCACTTGAGTCAGTTTTGATAGACTTGCAAATGGTTTAAGGCATCCATATGTCGCTCATCTAATAGTTCCAGCTCATTCAACTATGATACCCGATATTCTTCATCTGTGATGAGATTCTACAGTGATATTCTTAGGGATGGGAGCTCGATCTCAATGGGGAGAATGGCTTTTGATCCGTAGACCAAGGAGAATGGGGTGGCACCAGTTGGTGTGTGGATGCTTGTTTGGTAGGCCCATAGGGCGAGATTC
>VDFB02090551.1:0-28301 GCA_007258455.2 Sequoia sempervirens
GAGGAGGAAGTTTACACTTCACATGGCTGTGGCTGAAATTCCAAGTTATTGTAATCTATTGAAAAGTTGATTACATAATTTTCACCAACAAATATGAAACTTCATAAAGTATCAAACATTTTTATGAATCAAATACTTTGTGTAAACATTTGAAAAATTAACAAAACACTGCTGATAGTTTTCACATGAAAATGAAGAAAGCTTCAACGCAGCAAAAATGGAGGAGGAAACTTTCAAAACTAGATAATACAGAATGCCAACCAATATTTTTGTGTTGTAACAAGCCGAGACTTGACAAAATTGCAGCAAAAAGAGTCATTTATTTGTATGTGCCAGTCAAAGACGTTTTTTCCTGTAGGTGGCGATTTCTGAGATTAAAGTTGAATTTTTCTGCTATTGCTAGCTCCATGAAGGTCAATTCACTCCTTTTTGAGGTGACATAGGGTTTAGTTGCTTTCCAAGTGACATTTGACTAGGTATATGCGCCTTGTTGTCATTCTACATGCCCAAAATGAAGGAAATAGTTGCAATTACGGGTCTATAAATACTTGCCCAGCTATTCATTGAAAAATATCCTTATGCAATTTGTCTTTTGTGAATTTGAGAGCTTCCTTGACCAATATCCAAGCTGCTGTGTTGTTTTCTATTGCTGCATTTTACCAATTGCTGAGAGTGTGAGAATTAGAAGCTTTTACCAGCTATTGTTAATTGACTGTGCTAAATCCCTTGTAGAAGAATAAATTAACAACTTCTAATAGAGAAATGTTAATCAAGAAGAGTGATTTGTAGGAGTCATCTACATTGAAAGAGAGTTATTTTGCAAAGCAACCATCTCCAATTTGGGAATTATGGAAGTTGTTGACGGAGCAGTGCCAAGAAAAGAGCTCATTATAACAGGCATGATATCTGTTTAATAATTCTTGTTTGAATGCTGCTCTCTTTTATTCTTGAGTTTGATATTTGCAATTAGTATGATATATGCAAATAGTTCATAGCAAATCAATAATGTTTTGATGAACTTTCATTAAGAATAGATGCGTGAGGAATTTCATTGTATTTGAAGGACAAATGTATAAGGGAAATCATTACAATTAAGGGTGAATGCATAAGGGAATTCAATGCATTTTAATGGTAGATGAAATGAAGAGATTAAGGATAAAGGGGTTGTAAAAAGGGGATAAAATGTTTAAGGAGCTTAAGGGATTAGCTTAACTTATCTTCCATTAAAGGGAAGTAGTGGAAAAGACATTAAGGGATTGGTTTATTTGTTTAACATAAAGGGGAAAATTTATGGAAAAGAGATAAGGGGGGATTTAAAATGCATGTTAGTATGAAACTGCATATTCTGTATGATCTTCATAAGAGAAGAATACTGTTGGCATGGATATTAATTGTTAAAAGCCTGAATGCTTTCAGAAAAGAGAATTGAAGCATTAGAGCCACTTTTATAAGGTGTTTTTAAGTACTCCATGATAGGAGAAAGAACCTGACTGAGGAATTCAGTAGCATTATATAAAGTATAACATTTAAGTATTTAATTATACTAGCTATGTTGAACATGGAATGTTTTATGTTTGCTGCCGATACATAGGAAATGAAATGTTGCATTCAAGTTGTAATTTGCTTTAATTGTATGATCTCCATATAAGGAGAGTATTGCTGCAATAGTAACTATATACTAGAACCGAAATGAGGATAGGAGTCAAGTAAATTCCATCGGCTTAAGTTATTAGGTTAACTAAGATAAGCCAGGTTACTCCTAGGATAAAGATATCCAGTATAGGGGTAATAGGTGAATTACTTGTTATGCTGTTTCATTTCTAGCAGTTAGAATGTTGTATGAAGTCTGAGGTGACTGATTACCTAATGAAGGACATAACCTACGCGTAGTGTAAGATAGCCTTAAGTCAAATCGGCCCTGAGTAGTGTATATGATAGATGACTCTCCCAATCGTTTACTGAACTAAAACTCTTTGATCAAAGTAGTGTAATGTACCTACATCCTCTTAGATTGGGCGATGTTTACACTGTCAGTTCATTGTGATCCTTGTACTAGTTCGAGATTGTGAAATAGCAAGGTTCTAGTTGTGTAGGACACAACACTATTCTCAGTTGGTAATCGTTAAAGGATACCCTACCAATCTCTTCTACGAAGGGAGGGTCATCTATTGAATAATGGATGTGCAGGGGACTGCATTATAAGTCCGTGGTTGGCGGAAAAGCGCCCGAGTGATGTTTCTCCTCCACAGCAAGCAGCCGATGTAACAAGATTTGAAAGGAAAAGAATTTTGGACCTTCTTACTACTATTTGTTCTAAACCTCATTGGAGCTATGTTAGTGAGGTATGTATTCTTGTTTCATGTACTTGTGAAGTTATTATATTGAAATGGAATCTTTATTGTAACTTGGTATGGCAACTGGTTCATGTTTTATCAATAAAGAAAAGGAAAAATTTTATTACAATGTCATGTTAACATGTTTACTTACTTGTAGGATGTAAATTAAGGAAATTTTTATTTTACCGAAGGATCGGGTCGTTACAACATAAGAATTCCAAACGTTCTTCATTCAAAACATACCAACTCTTCAAATCACTTTCCATAGATTCCAAACTTTGTTTGAAAGTGTCAGAAGCTTGGTGTAGTTTCAGCTTTACTATCTTTATATTAACCATCACATCAAGAACCTTTTTAATCACTTGAGCACTTTGATTTATCAATTGATCAACCCAAGAATCAACTGCCCTTGCTTTTTGTCCAGCTTTTTCAACTTGTTTAATAGACTCTTCAGAAATAGAGGAAGGCAATGAATCAATTATTTCTGAAGATTTGGTAATCTTTTGAATAACTGAAATAAGATGTGCATTCTCCTCTTTTAGTTTTTCTTTCTTGGCCAAGAGTTCATCATAACTTTGTGCTAAAAGTGTTACTGAATTTTGAGCATCTTGCATCAAATTGGCGTGAGTCTACTTTCCCAACTCTATCCTGGTGAATTTGTAATCAAACACCTGCATCTTCTCTTGTGGTTTATCTGAAAGAGGTTCAGCTACTTGTGCATATTTCATTTTATTGCTATCTACAACCACCCGTGAAACCATTTTGGCTTTCTTTGCAACCTTTGGCTTAGACTTCCTCAACTGTTGGAAATCAAACACATCAGGAGATATAGCTTGTTTCTTCCTCTTTAGAGTGATTGAACTCAACCATGGAGGAAGATCCAATGTATTTGTTGATGTGATTTTTGTGACCAACACCAAATAGCAGAATAAAGTATCCAATGGCTACTCCATTCTCTCTTGATCAAAGTATTTCGTACGCTAAGATTGTGAGAGAGATCGTACGTTCAACTCCAAGGTTCCTTCAATGCAATGGAGTACACTCAGTTGGTTCGTTGTGATATGCTGTTTCCACGAGGGGACTTACACAATTGTTCAGAAGTTAGCAGTTGACAACAGATTAATGATGAAAGGGGTTTTCGTGCGTGATGCGAA
The DNA here is from genome assembly GCA_007258455.2 of Sequoia sempervirens. Lineage (NCBI taxonomy): Eukaryota > Viridiplantae > Streptophyta > Pinopsida > Cupressales > Cupressaceae > Sequoia > Sequoia sempervirens. The sequence goes on from VDFB02090551.1 coordinate 3,491, forward strand.
TGATTTGGGCCTTGGCGATGAGGTACATGCTTCCTATACTAACCAGAAATGTGCGGAATTTAAATCAGTGCAAGGTTTAGGAGGTCTAAGTTCTATCCTAAAGAAAAACGCAGGATCAACTGCAACAGGCTTCAAACAAACTTTGCTTCGCCTCGCGTTGGACAGCCTCTACAAAGTCGATGCAATCTTCAAAGGGGGTAGCAAGGAGTGTTCAAGTCACAATTCAGCATAAAGACACCATCAAGACGATGCATACCAAGACACAAATCAGAACCGAAATTAAGCTTATAAAGTATTCCAGTTGACCACACAAGGAAAACTTACCGTCAACAAGCTGCTAGTGGTATGGATTAGACGAAGCTGCCTTGATCAAACACCACAATCCACAACTAACCACTTGCATGAAAATGAAAATTACTCTACTTTAAGTGCTACTTGAAGTAGAAGGACAAAGAAATCTTACTAGCTACTCATAACAAAAGGCGAAATCATCATCAATGAAACTCTTTTTATTATGATAGTTTTAACAACAACTTCTTACAAAGTTCTCAAGGGAAAACTTTCTTTCTCCTTCAAACTATGCTATGCTAACAAACTATGCTAAGCTATCTCAACTATACTATCAGTCTCTCTGCTCTATTCTCTGATCTCTAATCTAATAATGTACAAATGAGGGGGAGTACCCTTTATATAGCTAGCCAATCTCAATGGACGGTCCAAATTAAATTACAATGGACGGCTCAGATCGAGCCACACATGCCCTAGACTAGATTCTGCCCTAGTAACCGCCAGAAGGTGGAGGAGTGGTGCAATTAATGAGCATAAAAATGGCAGATTCCTCCTGTGACCACTATGGGCAATTAATGCCCACTACCCTTCTAGAAGATTCTCGTCCAGGATCTTGTTCCCATTATTCTTATCTCTGACCGCAAAAGCAAAAAACCAGGTCAACACTGCATCAACCTCCTACTCAGAAATGGTTGGGGTAAGATTAAGCTGATACTCGAGGATGGGAATTGTTTGCTCCTACCGGATACAAGATTCTCTCCAGGCCTCGATGGATTCCTGTGTGCTTTGAATAATAGCAGGAGAACGTGGAGATATTCTCAAAGTCAACTTGAGTAAATACTCTCATTTCGGAGAACGGATGCAATCTGTCCTTCAAACCATCCACCGTCACCTCCTCAGGAGTTAGCCGTTTTGTGAACAATGGCTCCAGCGTGTTGAAAATGCCCTCCTGAATGTTTCCCATGGCCTTCCTGATCTTGACTGACTCTGTCCTTGCCGTGTCAAAGAAACCTCGGCTGATGAATGCCGCAGAATACCAGCCTGGAAAATCATATCTATCTCCAGCCTGAATCACCCCTCCTTCAATCAAAGTCTGCACTGGCATATGTATCAAAGCAGCTAGGCATGGAATAGTCTTATCTTGAAAAATGTGAGTATCACTCCATGCCTGTTCAATGTTCTCCATACGGGAGAGGATGTTGGAAGCATGTTGGAAAGAGGAGACAAGATCCTCAATGAATCTCTCAACCTTAGCACAAACACCGCCAATCCACATGTCTCCTTCCTGAATTGCCTTCTTCATCTCCTTGAGCCCGCTAATTGATTCTCATGGAAGCTCGGTTGGAAGATCCACCGATGGGTTCTCTTGAGCACATTGACGTGCTAGATGTTGCACATACCCAATTAACGCCTTATGCTCCCTTTTCAGCCTCTTGTATTTTTCTCCCTTTCGAAGCAGTCTATCCTTCAATGCCTGGAAGGAGTTCTCAACTTCCTCAATCACTTGTGCTCCAGAAGGGCACCCCAATTCAATTGTAGTGATTGTGTAATTTTCAGGCATTGCTTCATCTAGATCACATTCTTCCCTCAGAACCGCAACATGAAGAGTGCGAGAACCGGACTCATCTGTCTCCATCCTGGAGTACTTTCTGGCTCTTTTCCTCTTAGGTGACCCGCTTATTCTATTAAGGAGCTCTTCCATCTCTATTGTTGGGTCGGTGTCATCCTCCTGATCTCTTCTTATTGCACTTGTGAGCCAATTTGAAACATCTTGTTGAGCACTACAGACGACAAGTGGTTGCTCTTCTGTTGCTTCTACTTCATGAACTTCCTCTTCAGCAACATTCGGTTGAGGCTCATCCATCTCCATGTGTTGCCTATCCTCCTCAAGACCCCGAACTTCAGGCTCTGTAGTGTTTTCATCTTCAAAGGCTGCCTCAATCACACGATCCAGGCGAGTGTCTGTTTCTGTTTCCTCATCTTCGTCTGGTTGGTTAGCACTCCAAGGAGCATTAGCTCTCTGACTATCAAGCTCCCTAGGCAATGGCTGGTTGACTTCTTCCATTTTTTGCTCTTCATTCACTCTAACCCTCTAACTTGCAAAGATTGAAACTTCTTGTACGCTAGAAGAGTGAGCCAACAGCTGTGTAGGCGATGCTTCCTCCATCCTTTGAAGCTCTAGCTGAACTGGTTCCTCTCCCTGTGGCTCTATAGCTTGGGCGGCCAGTTTACTCTTCCTTATTGATGTTGGTGGCCTTTGATCGCCCATGAGGTTGTACGTGAGGGAAATTGACTTGCTTTTAAGCCTGTGAATATGTCTATCCACCCAGCTCCTTGTGAATGTTAAGACCGGCATAGACAATGTGTCCAAGTCTGTGATCTCCGATTCTCCCCAATCAGGTGGTGGGATCGGCGTGTCCTTTACTGACTCATAATCTGGGTGAATAATGTTGGCATCCTCATCCACCTGGTCCTGAACTTGGACAACCTCACATTCCTTGATCAATTTCAAAGGTAATCTGGAGAACATCCTCCTTTTGATCTCAACTTCATCTTCTGCATTCGCCCAAAAATCTTTTACAGGAGCCTTGTGTCGATATTCTTCACCCTGTACCATTCCAATCTTTCTGTTAGGATCAAAGTCCTGTTGGCTGGTGTGGAGAGTGAGGTGATAGAATTGTAACTCCTCCTCTGCTTCCTTGGCTACTTGCAAAGATGGGCACTCCTCAAGTGAATTTCCCATAACAATAGGGAAGTGCAATCCTCCTTTCTTCCTTTTCCTTATGATTTTTTCATAGGCGATCAGTTGCATAGACACTTCAAGCATTACCATCCTATCCGTGGGGTACCTTGGCAATCTGTAGGCATATGAATGGAACCCCGACAGCCTTATGTAAGTGAACTTCAGGAACTGGATAAACCAATACCCGTACTCTTCAATCAACTTTTGTGCATCTTTGGATATTCTTTGTTGTGTTCTCCGTTGAAGAGTCCTTGTGATGTGCATAGTGAAAGCATCATTCACTCTCTTGAAGCTGGAGGTATTAGTCAGGTGCAGTTGCCTGCAAGCTTCATGGATTTTAAATTGACCGGAACCACATCCAATCGGCTCATGGTATGCCAATCCTTTATACTTTGTCATCCGAGCTAGCATATAGATGACATATGAGCTCATATAAAATGTCTTTGTTCTCAAACTTTTGAATTGTTCATCTATGTTGTCGTTGATCATTCTTGCCCAATCTACATACTCTTTTCCCTCCAACACTACGCTGATGTAGAAGAACATCCAAGGCTCAAAAGCGTACGCCTGTGGGCTGCCATTCACCCGACTGAGCATCATGATTAAATCACAATACTCTTGTTTCAGCTCCACTGAGATAATCTGCTTTGGCAACTTGGTGCCAGGAGGCTTTGGCTTCCTCATCCATGATGTATTAATTCTCTTTGCACACCTATCGAAAGATGAGGCGTACATTTTATCAGCCCTTTCCTTTGACTTGTACAACATTCTCTCCATAGCTGGAATCCCAAATGCCTCTCCAATAGGTTCAGGTGTGAAGCTAGCCAGCAACTTGCCATCGGAAGAGACAATCGTTCGGTGGTCTAGCCTATAATAGTTTGCACATTCCATTATCAACTCAGGACATCGAATTGCTGGTGGAAAACCAGCAGCTGCATACAATCCACTTCTCACGATGCTGTGCGATGTCACTGATGGAGGATGACCATCCTGCCCGTATATTCTCCTTTTGAATGCCTCGAGGTTGAACGAACCAAGGTTGGTATTAGTCAAACCTCCTAGCTTTGACACGAACTTCGATTCTGGAAGGAATGACTTCTTCAGCTGCTTGATGATTGCCTGCCCGAAGGCATTCTCTTTGCCTGCTTCAATATTTCCAACTCTGCCTGTAGCTTTGCTTGTTCCGGCAGCATCTGCTCTTCGAACTTCAGCCATCTGCAAAATAAAATTCAAGGATTACAATTCCAACTAAGAAAATAAAATTACTACGAGATGGCTGGCATGTGGAGTTAGCTTTGAAAATGAAAATATTCAGCACTAAACTACCAACTCCAAACCTCGAGATTTCTAACTTTGAGACTCAAACTCCAAACTTCAGCTTCTCTCAGCAATATCACCTTCAGCATTTAGAAAAATCTGGCTCAACTCCCTTCCTTCAGAATACTCACTCACTTTAACTTCAGCACCCTAACAATTCACACTTCACCACTTAGAAAAATATTTCACTCAGTTCAGAAATTTCTCACTCACTCAGCAGCCACTTTCAGCTTCAGCACTCTCACAATCCCAACTCTGCAACTTGTGAAGAAAAATGAATAGCTTCAGAGTTTATATAATTGAGAGGGGATACCCAGTTTAGCAGTTGCCATTAATTCACTCCCCCACTACTTAGAAGATTTCCAATTCGGGAGAGATGACTGATGAGTTGTCTCAGAAGTTATGTTCAGTCGTCATAGAGTTGTCATAAGAATTTACTATTAATGGAGATTCCTTCTTGAAAAATTCGAAATTTCCCTCCTTGACTGCATGTAACATCCAGTTGATTAAAGCATTTTTGGGAAATTGATTAAAATTACTCCAACATAAAAAATTTCATCCTTGAACAATGGTGTACCTCTCATTGAAATTTGATCTCAACGCCTTAGGAGAATTTTATTTCATTTGGGAAAATTTTATTCCAAAATTTATATCTCTTTCCCCAAGCTTCATCAGTCGCAATCTCCAATATTTTAAAATCACAAGGCAAAATTATTTTCTTTCTAGAACATCCCCCTTAGAAAAATATTTTTCAACTTGATTAATTCATGTGTCTAAATGAAGGGGGACATTTAATTTTTCAACCTTGGAAAATAATTTTAATCAAAGTTTATTCAACTTCTCCAGCCTTGGGCAGTTTTTCCTAGAACAATCTCCTCCAACCCCCTTATCCACCTAGGCACATTCATCACCTTACACTTTCAATTTTTCTCACTTAGAAAAATTTCCAATTGATTCTTCATGTTAGGCGCATCTAGACGGTGGTACTTCCATTTACTAACACTTAGACATTTTATCAACTTTTAATATTACCTTGTTCAAGCCAGGCGCATTTGGAGTGTTGAGCTTTCAATTTCCAACACTTAGTGAAATCTCCACTTCATCTCTCATCCTAGGCGCATTTAGGGACCTCTACTTTCAATTTTGAAGACTTAGAAAATTTTAAGGCTCTTCTTCTCAACTTAGGCGCATTTGGCAAGGGTTACTTTCACTTTCAATGCCTTAATCAAATTCCCACCTCATCCATTACCTTGGGCGCATATAGAGTAGTGAACTTTCAATTTTTATGCCTTAGAGAAATTTCTAACTCCTCCTCCATTAGCTTGGGCGCATATAGGGGGTCAAGCTTCCAATTTTCCATACTTAGACGTTTTTGGCGCATTTCACAAGGTGGACATTCAATTTGTTTGCCTTGGAGAAATTTTCAGCCCTTCCTACAAGTCAAGGCGCATATGAGGGGTCTTACTTCAAGTTTTGAACACTTAGACATATCTCCAAGCTTTCCATGCAAGGTAAGGCACATTTGAAGGGGCTTGCTTCAAGTTTTCACACTTAGATAATATCAAACTTCCCCCTCAACTCTTAGGCGCATATGACCCCTCAAGCTTTGAGTTTATTTGTCTTAGAAATTTTCAACATTCTTCTCCTCAAGGTTGGGCACTTCAGACCTTGAGCTTCCAATCTTCATAACTTAGAAAATTTTTGAAGCTTCTCTTCTAGCTAGGCGCATATGGAGGTGGCTACTTCAAATTTCAAGCCTTAGAAACTTTTCTTACCCTCCTTCCTTGCTTGGGCGTGTTGGCGTAACAACTAGCACCTCTGGAGTAAGAGTTGGTACGGACAGCTATGCACAGTACGCAATGAGTGCTCTTCAAATTAGGAGGGGAAGCTCCCTCGTTGTGCTTGACAAAAGTACTTGCAAATGGAAATAAACTAAACTAAATCCTGTCTTTTTGTTTCAGCTATAGAGGTACAAGGCTTTCTCGAAAACTATATACGTTGCAGCTGAGTATTTTCTGGTTTTGCATACTACTAACTACAACTAAACTTAATTACTTAGATTCTATCCAGTTTCCTCAAGAAAAACAGAGCATGAGGAAACGGAGCAAGGTTTGACTATCAGACGATAAACGAAGTAGATTCTCAACTTGAAGGCAAGGTGGCACATCTATCAGCTCAATCTAAACACGCTTATTGGTAACAACAACACACAATAAACTGAATACGTATTCTCAACTTGAAGGCAAGGTGGCACATCTATCAGCTCAATCCGAATAAGTTTATTATTCACAACAACACACGATAACCAAGTGCAGATTCTCTACTTGAAGGCAAGGTGGCACAACTATCATCTCAATCTGAACAAGCTTATTGAACACAAAACAGATTTGATCTAACTATGGAAAGAATTCACCATCATAATTGCATGAAACCCTATGTGGCATAACAATTTATCATAATAGTAAAGACGCATGAACAAATACCAAAAGAGTAATATTGAGGGCAAGGTAGGCACAGCATATATTTCTCTCTCGTGCAAAAGTTATGTACAAATGAGCAAAAGCTCTTATTTATAGACATCAAAGGTGTAGGGAACCCTAAAATCACCTTGAGTCAACTACAGTCTTGCAATGCATGCAAGATTTATTACTAAACGCCTAATAAAGTAAACTATACAGTTAACTGGAAAGCTACCATCAGTTAACCGAAACATTTAACCTAAATGGACCATGTGCAAACATGCACGTCCTTATTTAAAGCAAAGTTAACTGGACACTACCTTCAGTTAATTGGAAACCCTAACCCTAACTCCTGTGATGATAATTCCAAGGAGGAGATAAGCATGTGTGAAGTCAGCAAGTGAACTCAAGACTGACAGTCGAGTTAACTGCTGTTCATGACTCAACCCTCGAAATTAACTGCAGGTTCCAACTGGCAGATCACTCCATGTCATCTCGGTCTAACACTTCGACCAAGAACTCATCAATCTCTTTGTCTTCAGGCACTTTGATACTATCCAAAAGAACAGTCTGCTTCTTCAGTTCTCTACCACTTTCTTTGACCGTATGCATGCCATCTTTAACCTCTTCAGTCGCCTTTCTGAAACTAGCTGAAATAACTAAGATATTCTCCAACTTAGGCGCCATAGGATCTCCCTCCAGGTTATCATGAATCACCTTTTCGAATTCAGCTTGCACTTTGTCCAATTCAACATACGTGCCATCTTCAAGAAGATAATGACACGGAATCTAAACAACAAAACCACTGACAAGTGCAAGTACTCCAATCACATCATCTTTCAACGAAAACAACTTGACAGAGATCTTTTCACATATCTCCATTTTGAAAAGGTGCTGCTCTCTCCAAGTAAAAACCTTCTCTTGATCTTCATCAATCTCCAAGGCATCGTATGCAACAGACAACTGAGACACAAGAACACGATCCTTGGCTAAGCTCTCTGCAACTGAAATCTCGAGCAACTGAACACCTTGACGAAGCTTATGTGCATCACTCCTCAACTGATACAAATCTGCAAGAAGATGTCGACCTGTAGCAACTAAACTTTCAATCCAGTTGTCCAAAATTCTGCCATGACTGACTAACTGATCAAGCTTTCGTTGTTCTGCAGGTGTATTCTGAGGAAGAGCAGGTGCTCTATTCGAATTTCCATGAACAAGATCAGAAATATATTGACGAAGTTGACCATTTTCAGCCTTAAGCAGTGCTTTGTCCTCTCCATCTTTCGTGATACGTTCTTCAAGATTATTGGTAACAATCTTAAGAAGAGTCACATCTGTCTCTCGTGTAGTCCTGCCTAGATTTGCTTAGTAAAAGTAAAGTCACCAACTTCGACTTCATCTAAGCTTTTACCCTCTGGAGGAACAGCAACCTCTATAACAATCTCTGATTCTGGAGTCTTCTCAATGTGCACCTGTTTCTTGATTTTCTTGTTCGACCTTTTCTGATAAGGCTCACCGAACTCAGATAAATCAAGGTTATACAAAGGTTCTCGCCTCTGCCTCCCCAAAGACCTTTCGAGCCAACAAGACTGAACAATATCATCAATCCGAGGAGAGACTGTCCCTGATGTATCCACTTGCGGCGGTTCAGTTGTCTCTGATCCAACTCGAATTGGTATCTCAGGCTCTGAATCTATATCAATAGGTTGTACATGTGGCGAACTAGGAGGTGAAACGTGAGGTTCAGCTTGAATGACTGTCTCTACTGGAACCTCAGGTACGTTCTCAACTTGCTTCTGCTTCCTCTTTCCAGTAGCTCTTTTGCCCGTGTTTCCGCTTAGTCTAACTCCTTCAGGAGGAATCACAATAGCCTTGACTCGAGGTCTTGACCTAGAAGTAGAAGGCAATGAAGAAAAATCCTTTGGCGGCTCTATCACAGGAACTGACTTACGCTTCCGCTTACTCTCCAAGAACTGCCTACTGATCTTAATAACCGATTTAGAAACTTCCTCAATAGAAGTGTTCTCCTTAGCATACCAATCTGGTGAACGAAGTGGCTGCCGAGTAATTTGATCTCTGACATATGAATTGAGAAGAACTTCTCCATCATCATCGGATAGACCATCAACATCTTCTGATAGGTAATCAGAGAGCTGACCAATAGTGAGTCTACAATAGTGACGACGACGAACCTCGAATTCATCTTCACAATTAGCCCAGAAATCTTCAAGTGCTGGCTTATGTGCAATCCCTCGCTCTAACCTGTTCGCATAATGACCCAAAGGATCATAAGAACGCCTCTCAGTATGAGTTTTGAGCTTGAATCTTTCTAACTCAGTTGACATAAGCTTGGCATCTGTCGCCGCATTGCATGTGAAAATTCCCAATGCAAATGGAAAAGTAGTTGCAGTCTTATGACGATTGCGAAGAAAGAAATGAACATGTTGCATCTGTCTGAGAAACTCCATGAAGATGATCTTGTCTGAAGGATACCTCGGCAACATCAGGGGCTCTCCAACATATCCATAAACCCAGATGTATGTGAAAGTAGGGAATTGGATAAACCAATCCGCCCAAGTCTCCATCGCTGATTTTGCCTCGGCAGAAATACGAATGTGCATTTCGTTGTCAAGATCTCTAACTGTCCTCATTGAAAAGTGATCATTCACTGCTCGGAAATTTTGTTCAGACTGAGAGAACTCCAACTGAGGATAATACTCATGAATACGTTGAACACCGAGAGTGCCATTGGTTTTAAGATGTTTGTAGCTGCCTTGGAATGCAACTAAGTAGACCAAGTATGATATCATATGAAACTCATGAAACTTGAGAAAATTAGTAATCTGCTGATGTAAACAATCACTAATCAACATAGCCCAGTCAAAACGTTCTGTGCCATCAAGAATTCTGGAAATAAGGTAAAACATCCATGAACGGAAAGTACTAGCATCCTCTTGGCCTGTAACTCGGTTGAGCAAAGTTATCAAAACATCAACCTCGTCCTTGAATTCACCATGGCCAACCTTCTTAGGCATGTTAGTCTTCTGAACCTTCAGCCATTTCTGAGCTACCTTTCTCTGTGAACGTTGTTGATCTCCATCCCATATCTTCTCACAGGCTTCAATAACCACAGTAAAGTTATCTGAATGCGGAAGAATAGCAAAACATTTCTCTATATCTTTCGGTTTGAGACTGCAAATAACCCTCCCATCAACTGATCTAATTTGTCGCAAGATGAATCATAATGCTTGATGCAAGCAAGAACAAACTCGAGATCAAAAGTAGTAACAGAAATAGATGCTGCTGCCAACAACCCGGAACGCTCAAGATTCCTCAACGCATTGCTGCTAACACCCTCCAGACTACTCAGATTAACCACTGGATAAACATGATTAAGGTCTGTATCTGAAGTTTTGACAAAATTATGCGTAAGGGCAGATTTTGCCTTATAATCAATGAGATTGAGCTGCATTTTGAAAATGAGAACTTTTGACTGTAAAGTCGAATATACTTGAAAAACTTTCTGGAAAAACTGAAAACCTCTGGACAAGGCTAAAAATAGCCTAAGACAGGAGAAATTTTTGAAGTTTTTCTGAAACATGGGTTTTGTGCACAATGGAATTCTGAACAAACCCAGATAGCTTGATTCTCGAAAAAATGTGTTTCAGGCCCACATGCAAAGAAATTCTCAAAAAAATGCACAAAGCTTCAGAATGAAGACTACGAGGCAATTTTCTCGAAAAAAATCTAAGACGTGGGTTTTGCTGCAAATACTGAAGTATGCAACCCAGATGACCAAACTCTGAAAATATGTTGAATTTCTTTGACATGCGAAGAAAGTACCTAAGATGAGAAATAGAAGAAATAAGACAGAAAATAGAAAGTTTTGCTTGTTCTGCTTCTGAAAAATTCGCCAATCTTCTTTAGGAACTTGATAAAACCTGCATGCAAAATGAAAATAAAGTCTTGAATCTTCTTTCTCTGAACAATCTGAATCCGTTGCTATGAAGAACACTGAATTCTGACACCTATAGCACCTTTAGCTTGCTGGTCGCTCAAGAAGAATATAGACTTCGAAGCTTAAGATGATGAAATAATGGACGCCAATGCTTGAATAAATAGACTTTCATCTTTGAAATTCGCATAAAGCATGAAAACCATGAAAAATGCGCTTGGCTTGTGATTGGACCTCATTTTAGTTAACTGAAACTAAAATAGCTAAATAAAGCGCCATGCTTTAGGGTTTCCCTTTCAAGACTTCAGTTGCAAATTTATTTAAAACAATCATGCGATTTTGACTTCAGTTAACATTCTTTATTGAGTTCGCCATCTTCAAAATTCATGCAATTCACACACTTAAGAATTAAAGCGTCCCTTTTAGAACTGAAGTTGACAATGATGAATTTGCCATCTTCACACTTCATGCTTTAAATCTTAACAATTCCAATTATGGCGTCCCTTTTGAGAACTGAAGTTAACAATCAAAGGTAAATGCGTCAACTTCACAAAATCATGCTTCATCTAAATATGTCGGCCCTTTTCAAAACTCCAATTGACATTCAATGAATTCGTCAACTTCACAAAAACTTCATAATTTCAACCAAATTCACCATGCATGTGAACTCAAGTTGACTTTCAAGCATAATCTTCAGTTAAGTGAACATGCAATCAAGTTAACTCAACATGCAAAGTTGTTAACTGGACATGCAAACTAGTTAACTCGACATGCGAAATGAAAGATCACTCAACATGCCAATATACAAACTGAAGATGACAACCCAGAAATCGTTCAGTCTAACTGCAGTTAGAACTCAAGTTAAGGCGCACTAGTCAACTTATTTCGAAAACTCAACTTTGACCTCTTAAGGCGAATTCCAGACTTAGCCAATTTTCATGAAAATTTGGACTAAAACCTCTTTTGAGACCTCTGTTCATCTTCTGACACTGGCTGACTGACTCCACCAATTGGCTGGATGACAGGTGCATCGCAGAGCATGATAAAAACTGATCAAAAGATACCTTGAGACTGAACATCATAAAACTAACATCTGAAGGTTCAAAAATCCAAGCGCCCTTTTCAAAAGCTGCGCTTTTTCTCAAACTTAGTCATATTTTCTCATCTGCATCTCGAACGAAGGGAAAAACAAATTCTTCATAACTTCTGATTTACCAACTTTCAGGACTAGAACTCAGGTTCACTGCGGAGTTGACTTCATTCTGCATGACAGCCGCAAAGGCACATTTTCCCAGAAAACATCATCTGAGGGGTGAAAATCAAGGGCGCCTTTTTCAAAAGTTGCTCTTTTGCCTCCAGACTTAACCATTTCTGGAATTGACCAAAATAACATTAAAGCTCCGACTGCAAGCCACTGAAACATCCTCTGATCTGACGGAGACCGGCAACGGAAAGCTGAACGTAACACGGACATATTGAATATCTAAGATCATCAAAAAGAAGGCATTAAAGGCTTGAAAAGCTCAGGCGCCTTTCTAAAAAAGTGCTCTTTTGCTCATTCCTTGATATTTTGACTAAGATTTGACCCTATGTTTGACCTCAGGTTCAGGCACTTCTGCAACTCAGATTCACCCACTATCGGATGCATCGCGAAGCTCGAACAAATGTGAGATAAACATCCTGGATGGCATTAAGTCAAAAGCCTTCATCTGACACCTCAAAAAGATGGGGGCCTTTTTCAAAAGCTGCGCTTTTTCCAGTGTTAGCCAATTCTAGCTCTCCTCTCGTTTTGCACTATATCCTCCGTAACTCGAGCAAAACAAGTCCGTTTGACAAACTTGATAGTTCATCGCGAAGCTGAAGTGATGCCGGACAAATGTCTGCTAGAGGTGACAAACCCTAAAAACAAGATCTGAGCCCCTAAAAGATAGGGCGCCCTTTTGAGAATGTGCTCCCCTCTCCAGAGATAGAAAATTTTGATGATTTTCCTTCAAATTTCCACTTTTCTCAAATTTCTTCAGTAACAGACTTATATGACATTGACACCAACTCCATATTTAAAAACCCCAAAAATGACCTTCTGACATCACTTTAACAAGATTAAGACTCAATTAAGCAAAATGCCTTAGCGAAGCAAAAATTTTGGTTTTGGGTACAACAGGGCGCATATGACCTCCTCTACTTTCATTTTGTGATACTTAGAAGAATTTTCAATCAGCTCCTTAAGGTGGGCGCATTTCATGGAGTGCACTTCCAATTTCCAATACTTAGATTATTTCCTCATGGCATCCAATCTACCTAGGGCGCATATAGGGGTCCCTACTTCCAATTTGCCAGACTTAGTCAACTTTCAATCACCTCCTCTTTACCTTGGGCGCATATAGGGGATCATGCTTCAAATTTCAAGAACTTAACTAAATTTCTCATGCCATCTCCTTCCAAGGGCGCATTCAGGGGGGTGTGCTTCAAGTTTCAAGGACTTAGTAGATTTTTACCCTCCAGTCAAGGCTAGGACGCATTTGATGCCTTGAGCTTCCATTTTCCATCACTTAGTGAAATTTCATCTATCCTCCTCCTGACTAAGGCACATTTCACCCATGGAGCTTCCAATTTTCCAGACTTAAACAAATTTTGAGCTCTCCCAGGTTGCTAAGGCGGATTTGAGGGGGGTATTCTTCTGACTACTCATGGTGTCTTCAACTTGCCCTAGTTTTCTATTTTTAGAAAGTTTCACATTCTTCGTGTTTTAAGTTGATTTCTAGCACCGGAAGGCTTGATTTTCGCTTTGCCTCGAACCTTGTGACGTGACTAAACTGCTAGCGCCTGATGCTTGCATACACTTGCTATTTTAGCAACTTAGTAAAAATAGTAACTATTCAGAATGAGCTCAAACTTTGCGTGCTGATTGCCTGAAGGATGTTGATTGTGATTGGACGAAGCTTTTGTGTGACCCTCACGTTTCTCCCTACTTTTTAGGAAACCCTAATTCCTCTGCATGGACTTGCTAAAAATAGTAAGTGCTTGATTTTTGAACCTCTACAACTCCGTTTGATCTTAAATTCGCTCCATGGGGTCCTCATCACTTGCTTGACTTGCTCACACTAGTGTCTCGCATTGACCTGCTATTTATAGCCCTGTTTCAGAAGTGACTTACTATAAATAGTAAGTGCTCAGATCGCCTTCAAATTTTACCAGTGGACTCCTTGGAAGATACTGATTGCGATGAGATACATCGAATTCTGAAGTTTCTGGCATTTGATCCCTCATTTTTGGGTGCTGAAGCTGGAAACCTTAATCTGACTTCCATGTTGCTCAAAAGATCTTCGTTTGACCTCGTTTCTATTGCATGTCGCTGGGTTCGTGATGTTGAAGTGCTGGGCAGCTACCGGAGTGATCTTGCTAAAAATAGTAAGTTTCTGAAAAAGTGACCAATCAGCTTCCGGATGAGTTTGCATGTCACACTGCCCGAGAGATCTCAAAAAAACCAGAAAAACCCAAAAAAATGATCAACATGCGAGCACTGGCCAAAAATAGCAAGTCCTAGAAAAGTGATCAACTCTACTTGCATGTTACCTCGTTGCGAAGCTCTCGAAAAACCTAGAAAGATTATGCAGACATGCGCTAAGAAATCTTGCATGCAAACCCTAAAAATAGCCTTTGAAGCCCAAATCATTGAAAGTCATCATCTCATTTTGCATGTTATATCACTGCGAAGGTCTCGAAAAACCCACAAAGAATCTCTAGACATGCATCTGAAAGTCCAACATGCAAACCATAAAAGTGGCCCTCGAAGGCAGAACTGCTAAAAATAGTAAGTTGTTCGTTTCAGCTCGAATTTTGCAAGTGATGAGTTCTCAGTGTTCTAAGTGCAATGTAGTTGTCAGAATTTGAAAATCCCAAGAAAATAGGCCCCAAATTAGCACTTACTAAAAATAGCAAGTTGTCAGAATTCAATGAAAATCCAGTGGGAGCCTATTTGAAGCATCCTAACAGCAGTGCTAAGCTCAGAATTCGATTTAGCTAACTCAATTTGACCTCAAAATTGTCTGAAGATTGTAAACCCTAATTCATCAAAAAGCCCTCCAGACTTAGCCAAAATTCAAATCTAGGTCAAACGGCAAGTACATCACTAGACAAAAAGAACCGACAGAGAGAGACAGACCCAAAACCAAATCCAAAAGACCAAGAGAGAACAAGCAATCTTTGGAAAGAGCAGACTGTAATGTCCCAATTTTTAGCACTATGCTTTCCAGTGACTATTAGCCTATTCACAGATGCTCGTAGGATAGTCAAGGGCAGAATTAGGGTTTCCTATTTTCTAGGAGGCTTCTTTTGTGGATTCAAGGGTTTGCATGCAGGAGATTTGCAAAATGGTCTCTGGGTCTTTCTGGGTTTTCAGAGAGCTTCATGGTGGTATGACATGCATTTGCATCAGGTAACTTTTCTAGACTTGTTATTTTTAGTAAGTTACAATGGCTACATAGTTTGTGCTTAAAATGCATTTCAAGTCACTATTTTCAGCAGTATGCTATTTTTAGTAAGTGTTATTTTTGGCAGTGCTATTCTTAGTAGCAATTCAGCAGTTCAATGCAATGTCTATTTCTGGCAGAGCAATATTAGCAGTTTGTCTCCAACATTCTTGGAGCTCATTTTGGCAGGTTATGACTTAAGTGATCTCATAATTGGACACCTTAGTTGGAAATTATAATGTTTTAAGTTAAATGTTAACTAAGGAAAAATAGGATGTCACATTTGGAGAAATAAGTGATTTTTATAAAGTTTATTTCTTAAGTCATTGGGACGCCTAACTTGTGAGATATTTGCATTTTTATAAAGTTATATTCCTTATGTGCTTTTGGATGCCTAAGTCAAGGAGTCAAAGATGCAACTCAATGCAAATTAGATGGTGAATGTGAATTTCATTTTGGGCACCCTAATTGGAGGGAAACGGTTTTGAATTTGAGGAGAAAGTTATAAATAAGAGTGTTGGCCTTCATTTGTGGCTATCCATTGAAAATATAACAAAATATTGTTGAAATTTCTTCAGAACCTTGCTTCGAGGATGCATACCTCCTAGCTTCTGTCGGTTTTGTGCTTGAAAGATAGCACCTAGCTGAGTTTGAGACTGTTCTTTACACTGAAGAACAGATTGAGCATATTGAAGATGAAGTTCTCTGAAATTTTCTAAGTTTTTGTGTGTTTTCTCAGTTTTTGATGTGCTGGTGTGGTGCTTGGCTGAAGCACATTTTCAATCGTAGCTCCTTGTACGATTATTGTTTGGTTCTAGGTGTTTTCTCTATCCTCTTCTTTACCCTAGGCGCCCCTTCTTGCAAGTTTTCAGATTTTATTGTGGTGATTTAGATTTTATCTAGCTGGTCGCCCTCTCTGGGAGGCCGTACCATCTTCATTCTGAGCATTGGTAAACGCGCAAAATACTTGGGAGATTTTAGCAGATTTATGAGCAGATCTATGAGCAGATTTATAAGCAGATTTATGAGCAGATTTAAAGAAGATTTATGAAGAGATTTAATGGAGATTTTAGCAGATTTATAAGCAGATCTATGAGAAGATTTTAGGAAGGAATTTGACATGATTATTATCATGCTTTGAAGAAGCAATATTCAAGAAGATGAAAGTTTTGTTCCTTTGGAGGTCAATGCCTCCTAATTGAAGAGATTGGTGTCTCTTGCTAAGTTAGTGATTAGTGGTGGAGATTGGTGTCTCTAGTGCGATGGTGCTTACAAAGATTTGTAAAGAAAATTTTATTGTTGAATGGATTTGTAGATCCAAGCAGTCTTTTCTCCGTGGTTTTCTCCCAAAAGGGTTTCCACGTAAATCTTGAGTCTCTTAGTTGGTAGATCTTGTATGATTGTTATTTTCATGGTTGTTGGTTTTTAAATAGGTAAAAAATTTATCTTATACTTATTCACCCCCCCTTGTCAGTAGAAGTGTGTGTGCTCATCACATTGACTAGGAAGAAATCCTTCTCCAAAGCCAATTACCATTAGGATTTTAGTCTTAGGGTTTTGAGTTGAAAAATATGTCCAAACTTCACAATAAAAAATGAAATAACCAAAAGTGAGTAATTTTCCTTTGCAATCCCCTTTTATATCACCTTTTTAAACTTTCAAGAAATTATACTTTATTTCTCATAAAGTGACCTTTTTATTTTTAATTTACTTTTGGGCCCCAAAATAAGTCACTTTATAATTAAATGCTCAAATTTATAAAAATTACTAATTAAACATAAGTTGCCTGTAGAATTAATTTAAGACAACTTAAGATAATTAATTAAATATTCCCTTACCACCATCTTGGTTAGCCTATAGGAATTAAATAGGCTAAGGGTCTTCACCAAACACTCACTCCTAAGAAGAGGACATTAAAAATACATAGATGGAAGATTAATGTCTGACCTGTATTTTTTGCCACAACTATAGACTTTGATTTAATGTAAAATATGTTGTTATTCAAGCTATCACATCTTCCATATAGAATAGAACCTCAATGAAGAGTTGTGTGAATTATGACCCTGAATTTCACTATTATGACCTATTCCTTTATGACTATGCAAAGATCCAATGATTGGGGCCAATTTCCTCATAGGCTGGGTGCTACCACATATCAATTATAGACCCATAACACTATGAATCCTCCCTAGGTTGTTGCTTAGTCTCCTTTGGAGTCTCACGACTGTTATTAAGGATTTTGAAACCTTCCTAGAACTCCCATGACCTTTTGGAGCATCCCACATCTTGTTCTCAGTTGCTTTGTACTGCCACATTGCCTATAGCATGGTACAACTCCTTTAAAAATCCGTTGGACAAATAAAAATTCATTGTTAATGGATAGTTGACCATGTGATGCCCTTATCTTCCTTTTTTGAGTTGTTCGACCTCCTTAAATGGCTACGAAACTTCATCCATTTTCAACCTGGTTGCAACAATCAGGTGAGTGAAGTCAAAGCATGAAAATCAGGTGAGTGAAGTGAATTTATATTATGAAGTGTCCTGATGCTCTTCTCCTTGCTTGTTTTGCAGGGTGAACGTAGAGGCCAGAGCGCGATGACATGAAGCAAATAGTCCAAGATGATAGAATCATGAAGCAAGTACTTGGAAGAAATGGCTAAGTGTTGAGGCCTACTCAGGTGGCAGAGAAGAAATGTTTAAGTTCAAGACAAGAAAATCTTTCAAGTCCAGGATAGAGGAAAAGATGAAGGCCTAGGTGTTGAATACCGACAACATGACAGATTGAAGAACAAAATGGGGGAATAACTCTCAAGTGTGAGGTCCTTCAATGACCCAAAAGATGTTCTCCAGCGTGCTTCGTACAACTCACAATGCAAACAAGTTTAAAAGTCACAGCCTTGGAGTTTCAAGATTGAGAACGTGCCTGCCATACTAGTCCAAGAAGTTGAAGCAGCGTGAATGCGTTTCAAAACAGGAATCTTCTAGAAGATGGTGGCCATTAATTGCTCATTTATTACCCCACTCTTCTTTTTGGAGTTTTTAGGGTGAATCTTGTTTAGGGCTAAGGTGGCACAATCTAGGCCATCCAGCCGATTGTAATCTGAGCCGTCCGTTGGACTTGGCTAGCTATATAAAGGGGCATCCCCCCTCATTTGTGCCTTAGTAGGAGTAGAGCTTAGAGATCAAACTAGAGAGTAGAGCAGAGACACTTTAGTTGTAATATCTTAGCATAGCGCAGTTTGAAGGAGAAGGAAAGTTTTCCTTTGAAAATTTTGTAAGAGATTGTTGCGAAAAACTATTGTAATAAAAGATCTTTCATTGAATGGTGAATTCATCTTTGTTATGAGTAGCTAGCAATATTTCTTCATCCCTTCGACTTCAAGTAGCGTAAAGTAGAGTAGTTTTCATTTTCATGCAAGTAGATGTTAGTTGTGGATTTGTGGTGTCAATCGAGACAACTTCATGTTTATCCATACCACTAGTGGCTTGCTGACGGCAAGTTTGCCTTGTGTGGTCAACTAGAAAACATTATAAACTTAACTTCGATTGTGATTCAGGTGTTTGTATGCGTCGTTCTGATGGTACTTACATGTTGAGTTATAATTTGAAAACCTCTTGTCACTCCCTTGAAGATTGCACTGACTTTGTGTAAGTTGTCCAACGTGAGGTGGAGCAGAGTCTAGTCGAAGCCTTTCGAGATTGATCCCACGTCCCGTCCTTAGATAGAACATAAACTAGGCCTTACACTCATTTTAAATTCAGTTCATTTCTGGTTAGCGTTAGGAAATTTGCACTTACCTGCCAAATCATCCAAATTACATGAAAGCCCTTAATCAACTGTCTGCTGTCAACTGCCGAACAATTGTGTATGTCCCCTTGAAATACCAGCAAAACACATCGAGCCAACTGAGGGTATTCTATTGCATGAAGGAACCTTGGAGTTAAATGCATGATCTATCTCGCAATCTTAGCATGCAGGAAACTTTGTTCAAGAGAGGATAGAGTATTCATTGGGAAACTTTATTCTGTGTTGGTGCGGTCATGGAAATCACATTAACAAGATTGAAGCCACCCTGCAGTTGCAAACCATGGGTGATATTGCACACTTGCAGAATGCAGGAATATAAGAGAATAAACATTCTCCAAGATCAAATTGAAGCAAAACCCTGGTTTCCTTCTCACAAGCAAAAGCTCTTCAGAAATGACAAAGTGTAAAATGAATGAATTTTCTTTTTGAAAGCCTTTTATATCACCTCCCAAATGGCACGATTTCCCATGAGCAATTCAATCATTAAATATAATAAAATATATGTGCTTTTGTTGCCAAGTGTTATTTCATTAAGTGGGCACCCATCTCAATGATATTAATGAGTTGACTTTATATCATTAAAGAACCTTTATATCATAAAGTCAATAAATCATTAATGATACCCCTTTTTAATATTATTTAATTATTATTAAAGTAATAACTTTAATAATAAGAAATATCATAACTCCATTAATAATCAACATTAATTAATTTTGATTTCACCACAGGCTAACCCACTTCTCACTCTGCCCATCTGGATGCCTTACTATAAATAGTAAGGTTGGCCCCCAACATCCCACTAACTTACTAAAAATAGTATGCATAAACAGAGCCAGAAACCCATGGAGATGATCACCTCAAAATATGGCAACGAACCAGAGAAGAAAACACTGCCAACTACCATCTGGAGAACCAATCAACTCCCCCACAAGGCTCTCTAATCACCAATATTAGCCTACGAGGACCTGATGATAGGCTAATCCGTCAAACATTGACCAAGGCTAAAAAAGGGGACATTACAGTTGGGTCCTATTATTCTCATCAGGATCCCTTCTATCCCTGTCTCTCTCAACCATGATTTTTTCTTCCTCTTTAATTTTGTGTTCACCGACCTAAATAGGAAAGTTTCTCTGGAAAACTCTATAGTTTTGAATTTGGATCACCAAGTTGCATTAATGATTAAAATCATACATTTCCAAACCCTCAAGCTAGCAAGATTTGTGGTTCTAATATGGTGGAAAAAAGGGTAGGGAACACATCCCCAAGGAACATTAATGTTAATTATTCATATAGTCAACATAGGTAGTCTGTTAATTTCTAGTTATGTACTTTTGGGTATGACAAGTTTTTCTCAATCAACAACTACTTGATCAGCTAACTAATAAATAGTAATTCAAATATCAAGGTAAGGCTACTAATTTGACAATTACACTTTGCGCCAAGCATTACATTGTACAAAGCCATCTTGTGCAATAAATGTATTGTTCACTTATAATCTCCTAGGTTACATTCATGGTATGTGATTCTATTTGTGCAAGTTGTGTTAGAAGGTTGCTGTAAGCAGTCAGAGACTTTAATATATTTGTTATCTGAGTTTTTGGTGGCAATAACACTTCATTTGTAAATCTTTGTTTCTCTCTATCTATCTATAAATGTACACACCCTACACCAACCAAATATATCTCACAAACATTGCCAAGAACAACCAGTACCTTGTTTACATAATGAATAAGCTTGTCCATTTCTTTAAACCAAGAATTTGCATATTGATATTGGAAATCAGTGCCCATGGTCCACATAATATGATTTGTGCGAGTTACATTTGCCTGCTCATAATGTGGAAAAATAATGATTAGAATAAAAATTTCTCATGTGAAAAATGTGGCAATCACTAAATCCATATTTTCCTTGATGAAACAATCATTTTTGAACTGGAATAAAAATGAATGTCAACATTTATTTGAATTGATAGGATAATTGTCCTAATTGAATTCAAATCCACTCATAAGCTATATTAAATTTTAAATCATTAAAAGGAGATCTTGAGAGAAGAAAGGTTTGAGATACCTGTATTATTGCTGCATTCACAAAATCATTAACTCGTTCTTGAACATTGTAATCAAAAAGTAGGAGATCATCCTACAATTTATGGTATGTAGGGCATTAGTAACTGAAGACTCTTAGTAATCGTATTAACAAGTTTTAAAAGACATACCTGAACAGGAATTGATGATTCATCATTCACATCAAAGTAAAAACCATCAGGAGGTCCATAACCCACAGGAAATATAGATGTGAAAATCTGTAATAGAGAAAATGACAACCCATAATTCAAAAAATTCCAATTTTTCCGCATTAAAATAAGATAAGAAAATCCATTTAATATAAAAGCATATAACAGCTACAAACATAGCGAAAAATTCATAAGTTGGTCCACATAAATCCCATTTGGTTTGGAAAGATATATGATAGCATGAATAGGGAGAAGAAAAGACACATAATGGTGAGATGAGCCCCCAAGAAAATCTAGCAGTTACAAAATTAGCCACTCGTCAAATCAAACGATAATTAAAATGGTTGGATGAAATTAGACATAGGGGAAATGTCATTGTTCATATAAATTGATTTCGAAGCACAGAAAATTACTTCAGCTAGCTGAATTAAGTTTGTACTTGTGCTTATTGAAAATCTGCAGTTTCCTCTAGCAGAGAATGTTGAACTTATCTATGAGATAACTATGGGAGATTTGAGGGTTTATATATATTCACCAGATCATACCAAGAGGAAGGAATCTTCAAATTAGATCCAAATTCGGAAAATTGAAGGTAAGCAACCTACATGAACACTCAGAAAACTTCAAATATGATTCCTAAAGAAAAGGTGACTTGAAGAAAATGAAATTATAGTAATTATTTTCCTGAAAGGGGAAACTGCCTGCCTCAAAAAGGCCTTACAAAATTATTTCTACAACTTCATACTCATGCAGTAAGGTATCTAAACGTTACCAGTTTACGTAGAGAATTCTTTTTACTATAATCATCCTAGAAAATAATAAAAATCATTGAGGGAAATAATCAAAGGATGAACTATGAGTAGATATGCTATAAAATTGCATCTAACAGCAGAATGGGAAAGAGGAGATTGTCAACCATATCTTTAGTCATCTCCCCTTTCTGGACCAAACATATTCAAGAACACCTAAGCCTATTATTTTATTTTGATTTTCCATAGGCTTATGGGTAAGGCAAGGGAAATAATTTTAAAATAATAATTTAAGTTTGTCCGAAGTCACCTTATGTTATAAAATGTTAAAAGAGACAACTTATATTTTGTTTTTAAAAGAGGGTCAATGTTATGTCGTTAGAGAAGTGAGCCGAGGGGGTACAATTCTTTAAGTTAGTCCTAATATTATTTGAGAATATTGTAAAGGACAACTTAATATTTTATTTTGCATCAGCTGCCTTTGGGGCACAATAAAAACTTATATAACTCCTAGGAATATATCTTTAGGAGTGAGCTATAATCTTAAATTAGGATGGAATTTCATGAGGCAAGTTACAAACTAAATTTAGCATGAATATATAAAGAAATAAAATATATTAAAATAAAGTAGTGGAGGGGAAAAATAAGAAAAAGAAAGAAATAGTATTCAATTATTCCCTCAACAAATCTATAAACTAAGGGAAAAACTCTAAGGGAAATTATGGAATTTGATATTAACAAGTTCTCTCATTTTTAGAGCACTTCTATTTGAAAACCAATCCAAAGATGAAACCCCTTGTGCTTGCAAGATCCAAGGACGAAAAAATTGAGGTTTACTTAGAATTCAAGAATGAAAACTCTTGGATTTTTGGTGGGTGATTCCAACTCAAGGATTATATTGGTACTAATTGTAGAGGTTTCTAGATTTTTAGAGTTGTGTGGTTTGTAGGTTTTCAATGTGTTTCAGTTGGTGTGAAGATTCCCAATTTTCCAAAATTTGTGTGTGAAGTTTCCATTTTTTTTTATTTGTGAGAGGTTATATGCAAATGATATTTTATATTATTGGCTAGCTAAACTAGCTCTATTTTATAGTAACTTTATCTTGATCTTGAAATGTTGTATTTATTTTATCCATAGATGGAAGACTCACTGAAAACTCAGCGAGTTGCCGAGTACTCACCGAACCAAATGGCCTATGAGTTTTCCCAAGGTTTACTCACCACTCAGACTCGCCAAGTTTTTGTCAAGTACTTGCCAAATTTTCGACAAGTACTTGCCAAAACTCGGCAAGTTTGACAAAAAAAACTCACCAGATACATCAAAAATGCGAAACACGAAAAAACCACAAAAAAATTTTTAAAAATAGTAAAAAAACTCATGATTTTCATTTTTCCCTACAAATGCATGAATACCCCTCACTTCCTCACATAGCATAGGGAGAGCAAATATTTTCATAAAAATGTGTCAAATACCTAATTTCTCTTTTAAGTGATAAAATTGTGAAAATAGTGTTGCCCCCAGAACCCCACCTCCCCCCCCACAGACCCCAACAAGGGGTGTTGCCCCTCGACCCCATCGGGGGCATTGCCCCCAAACCCCCACAAGGGGCACCGCCCCTCGACCTCATTGAGATTTCCACTCCTAGACCCCCACTAGTTATTGGGATCTTTTCTCATATAAGAAATTTGATTACAATGGGGGTATTTGTGAGAGGAGACTGAAATCGGCAACTTAAACAATTATCTTTATCACTATCATAATATCATTAATTCTCCCCACGTTTTCACTAGACTACAATGGTGTGCAAAGATTAGAACCTCTCCCCAAGTTTTCACTAGACAAGAATAGAGGAAGGTGTCAAATGTTGTAATATGCAATTTATGAATTATGATGATGATTTTCAAAGACCACCATCATAAATTCATAATAGTTGTCAGGTAACTATTGTATCAGGATTTCGCATGATGATGTGATTTTGTACTCAATTTGTAATCAAATGAATCAAATTTAATAGAAAACACTTTTGAACTCATTGGATACATCTTGTCAATGCATTTTGCAAAAAAAATGTGTTTCTAAAGTAATTTATGCAATTTTTTAAGTCACCGAGTTTTTTGCCTAGTTTTTGTCGATTTTTTGTCAACTTTTTGCCAAGTTTTCACTGAGTCGAAATTTTTGGGCCTGCCAAGTTTTTGCGGATTCTGAATTTTCAACTATGATTTTATCTATAATCCAATTGCAACTTGTAAGATACTACCATACCATTTTGTGGTATCAATTCGCAAGCTTAATCTTCCCTAAAAAGGGTGCAACAATTTTATTACCTGGCCATACCTTTTGAACGACAGAGAGGTTGTTGTATCATTTTGTTTTGGGGCAATCTATTGACAATTTGGTATTGTATGTCTCGATGGCTATGCCGCTAAGACACTAGATGATTTTATTTCCTACATTTCCATGCATTGCATTATAATGTCCCTTTCCCAATGATTGCTTCAAGAGGACTTAATAGCCTATTTAATTCCCATAGGCTATAGTCGGATAAAGGGAATTGATTAATTTTATTATTTAATGTTGCTTGGTGAAAAAGTACATTTATAAGGTAATATTAAATAATAAGATTAAAAGGTGTTATAAAGTGAGATTGGGAAATATTAAAAAGGTACTTTATAAAGTCACTTTAAAATAAGAGATATTTTATTATTTGAGCAGGAAAAGTTCAATGAGTATATAAGTGGAGTTGAGTGCTCATTTGTTTTATGCTTGATTATTTTCTCTATTTTGGATTTG